>VYZW01044449.1:0-12074 GCA_013401315.1 Balaeniceps rex | reverse complement strand
ATCCTAAGAGAGTGTTTCCCTAAAGAGAAACTTAGATGTCTTTGTGAAATTAAGATGACTTTGATAGGGACATGTAATGAATGTTTAAATGAGTTATTAACCTTTCATGACTTCAGTGAGTGTTACTGCAAGACAATTCATCATTAGATTGTCATAAACTGCAAAAAGGTGAATATCACAGCAAGATTCATTTCTTTACAAGTTCATTTCTTGCTAGCTTTGTGCATAACAAAACCAGGTTCTTGTGTATCTAATGGTTAATAAGCTGAATGAAAAGAGAATATGTTGATAGTAACTTTGAATATATATAAATAAATGAATGGGAAAATAAAAAAATATTCCTCCAGTGATTAATATTTTCAAATATTTAATTCAGTTCAAATTTTCACATATATGTTGTTTATTAAGTCAAGAATTGTTATATCCTGTTCCTTTCCATCAAATATAGCCTATGCATGTATATCCATTTATCAGAAAACAACTTTCCTTTTTCCCGCCCTATGCAAAATATGAATGAAATGGAAAATTTTAGAAATTCTAAAATTCAAAACGGTCGTATTCAAATATATGTTCACATTCTGATGGGGGGTACATTTTCAATACTTTAAGCTTCTATTTTTTTAGATTGGTTGGGTGCATTCAAAAGTCACTTTTCAGGATAAAAACTTATGGGTTTTTTATTGTTTTTTGTTGTTGGTTTTGTTTGGTTTTTTTCATAAGCCTAGTTTCCCTCACAGGGTAGTTTTGATGGATTTTCTTTTTACCTTCCTATTTAAAAAAATGTTTGATTACCTTACAGCTTAGAAAATGGAGAAAACTATCATGTAAATTCTTTTCAGGAAGTACAGTCTTTCAAGAAATAAAAATCTACACTTACAAATAATCTTGTTTTCAGTTCAGCTTTTAAGTCTATTTTGAATAGGAGTTAATAGGAGGCAAATGATTACTCTTTAATAGTTTGTAAAGCATGTCATGTCTTTAGATCCTCTGTTGACATATCTGCAGTTCTATTAAATCAGATACGTTCTTCTTTATAAGGGAACAATTATTTCAACAGTAAGAATGCTTGTCTGTGGGTCAAGCTATACACATACTTTAATTCTCTTTACATAGGTGGAAAAGTGTCTTGAGCCAACAGTTTCTTTTAATGACTAAAAAAGAACTATTCAATACTAAGAAATCTTTATATGATATTATAATAAATAATAAGATATTATAAAATTGCTTATTTCTTCATTTTAACAAGAATATTTTAAAAGAAGGTGAGAAATTGCTAATGCTTTGAGGTTGCTAAAGGCTGTTTCATTTAGAAATACACTGTAAGTATATAGAGAAACAAAAAATGGGAAAAGTAACTCATGCAAAACAAAATGTTGGGAATAAAGGCTTTAAGCAATAACATGAAGGAGTATCTAGGACTGGAAATGCACTGTTTTAAGGATGTGACACTTGTTCTCTAAGAGCTGTAAATTATTATACACAGTATGAAACTGGAATCGAACAAAGGTATGAGATAATTACCCACAACAGGAGCTATATGTCCATTTGACACAGTTCTGTAACAATTACAAAAAGAATGCTGCCCTTTCCTGTAAAGTATTTGCTCTTGTTATTTGTCATTTTTGTCATCATGTCAGGATTTTAAATTTGAAAGTTAAATCATGGCAAATTGTCACAGTGGTAGTTCATGCAGTGTTAGAACTACATTTATGTGATTGTTTTAGTAAATGGCTCATTGGAAAAATATTTTCTGCTCAGTTGAAAGTTTTGCTGCAGGGACTAAAGCATATGAATCTGAAATATAAATTCAGGTTATTCATGTGTAAAAATTGACCTTTCCCTGATATATTCTTAACAAAAATGTTCACTAAGTTGACTATGAACTGGAAGTTTGTGTGCGTTTCATTTTATTATTACCATTGACAATATATTTAATGCAACTTCATTCCATTTAAGATATTTAAAATTTATTTTAATTTAGCAACAACATAAAATTCACATAGGTAAAAGAAGACAAAACCAACTTCCATTTCATAGAAATTATTTGCTTAAAAAATGATCATATAAATTTCTGATGTGCAATGATCTCATGTTTGTAATGTTCTGTTTATTCTAAAGCAACACATAAGAATATGAAAAAACAGTATTTCTGGCTGACTTTTAATAGTTTTTTTTTTTTTTACAAAGTTATGGTGAATGTATACAAAAACTACCCTAGGAAATACTGAAGAAGTTTTAGTTCAGAATCTGTTATGTCTGGGGACACCAGCAGACATAAGAAAACTCCAGGGAATTGGGTCATCTCTACTGTTTGCACATGTGGCACAAAGTAAATAAAAAGTTTTGTCACAGGTATGCACTTTGCATATTCAAGAAATTTTTGATATTACAGTCATCTGGCTCCACGCAGAACGCAGAAGCTATTGTTATATCATCAAACGCAAAAAGCCTGTCACAATGTTGTCAAAAGTAATCCAATTTTCTTTTTTTTTTCTTAGCTGATCCAAACTGTAATTAACTTTCATATGAAATGAAGATTCAGTCTTTTAAGAGATCTTCATACCTGATGTGCAAAAGGGTTAAGCCACTGCATTAGTACAGAAGAAACAAAAGGGTTAGAAAATATAAGTGAACACTGAACCATTAAGTTTGTTATGTCAATAGACATGGAATCACTTCCTGCCCAGGGCTGTAACTAACAAAAGGGCAACACTTTTTTTTTTTCTGAAACCAGTATCTAGTTACCTCAACGTGATTTCTGAAACTGGAAAGCATCTAACATCTGTAATGTAGAGTTCCAGAATAAGACTTTTAAAAAATCAGAAAAATTATTTGTGGTTTTTGCCTTGTTAATTGGCCAAGTCACTAGCAAAACTGTTTTCTTACCCCTACAAGGTGTTGTCAGAGCTAAGACACACTGACTGCTGGCTCAACCTGAGTGTATTGGGAAAGGGGTTTGTATGTGAGAATGCCTGCTGCATGCAAGTAGCCTGAGAAAGGAGGGAAGAGTGTGAATGTGTGTTTATGTGTGCACAAGAGTGGCAGTTCTGCAGCCATAACTTTCTTTCAAGCACATTCTTAATTACACGGGAGGATACTACTTCCACAAAGGGTTTCTTTTTCTCACTGTGTAGGAGAAATGTGCTAGAAGCTTGAATTTAGCTTCTACAGGGAATAGGAATCTGCTGGTTCTTAGCACTTGAACGCTTGCTTTTGCAGTTTAAATAATATATTTTCAAGATAGCTCCTTTTGATGCACTCTCAAATAGAAAAGTAATAACGTTTTTGGGACGCCAGCTCCACTTGGTTGAAAATCCCAACCTGCTTAGCTGTTCTTGGTGGAGGGAATAGGCAAACAGGAGAGCCTAGCTTCTTTGCTTCCTTGGAGGCCTGGTTCACTAGAGAGATGAGAGGAAATTCTCTTTATAGCTTGCTGCCATTTCTCCTCCATTGCTCACAAGACTCAGACAAATGAAAGGTAGTGATTTTTGCTAAAAGGAAAAAGTTGGAGTGGCCTTTGGGTGGTTTGATGACATTGTGTTGGAGTAATTTGTGGGTTAAATACTTTTCTCACAATAATTTACTTCACAAGACAGTGGTTAAGAATTTGGAACATCCTATCTCTAGGACATCTCTAGGATATCTCCACACAGAATGAGCTCTGTTCTCTTATGCCAAAGTAGATATGAAGAAAATGATAGCGTAAACTCAGCAGATTTTGATTTAAGAAGAAAGTTACACTAATTCTTTTCTGTTCTATGAGACTTATTTTCATATGTTTTACTTCCTTCTCCCACACTCTCCATTTCCCTGTATTTAGTATTTTCATTTGAAATAAAACACAGAGCAGGAGGCAGAATCTTACTTCATTGGTATCGGTGCAACTTCAGCAAAATTGTGCAAGAAAAATTTGGTCCAATGACTCTGAGAAACTTTCATTAAATGGGATTTTGCCCTGTAGCACATTTGCAAGCTGCTCAGATTTCTGCTAAGTTAAGTTAATCAATCTCCATAACAAGAACCTAGTTTTGTGGAACGCCTGAGGCCCTCTGATTCCCTGTTGGTTTCTATAGGGCAAATCTCAGGTTTGGTCAACTTTTTCAGAGGAAATATCTTGTTTGCTAAGAATGTATCCACAACAGCATATTCAGAAGTCCTGACATCTTTGTTTGTGCTAAGAACAAAATAACTTCCTGTTGCTTGGAGTAAAAGGTTTTCTTAATTCTTTCTTTATTCTACCGTACTCTGTTTCCAAGGCACCCAAGTCATTTCAGCTACGCCCCTATATTGACCTAGAATTTTGAAACTGCCTCATTTTGTTGAAAGAATGGTATTTCAAAGGCAATTTTGATAAAAATTGTTCTGAAGTTAAGTGGAATCTAAAAACTTATATATAAGCTTGACTTCTGCACAGAAGAAATTCTGAAGACCGCAGAAATATAGAACACAAAACAAAATGGGAAAAAAATTCCTGAGCTGGCATGTCTATGTTGAAGTGAAATGTCATTGTCACAGATCTTTACCATTCTGTTTTGTGAGACTGAAGACAAAAGTAAAAAAAGAAAATTCATGAGGTCTTGAACAGTTTGTGCCCTTGATGTATGGGAAGCTTAATTTCCGATCCACAATTTAGTGACTTCAGAGAAATTCTAGCCATACACCTGAGCAAAATGGAAGTAATGTTTTATTAGGAATTCAGCTGTTCAGAGTAACAAAACTTCAGGTATGTTAACACTTATCTTTCCAAGTTGAAAGTACATAGTCTTAAAGGAGGGAAGAGTGGACTGTTGCAAAGTAATATGCTCTATTTGATATGCTATGGGAGTTTGGCAACAGAACTGAAGTAATTCTAACAGCAGACATTACCCCTTGATTTTTCTAGTCACTGATGAAAATGTGTCATGTTTGAAAAAGGTGGAGGTGTAATTCAGGTTATTTGACTCCACTGGCATGGCTTTGTCGCTACCTGTACTGAGCCCTGCCCTCAGTTTAAGATAAACTCTTTTATCTTACTTCAGTATGAGGTCCCTGATATCCTGATTCTTTTCTCTTCCAGTTCTATTAATGCAGCAATCACTCTTTTTTTCTTTTTTTACTTTCTTCTTTCTTCCTTTTTTCTTTTTTCTTTTTCCTTTTTCCTTTCTTTTCTTCTTTTTTCTGTTTTCTCTTTTTCTTTTTCTTTTTCTCCTCCTCTCCTCTCCTCTCCTCTCCTCTCCTCTCCATTTCAGAAGAGCTTTTACGTGCATTTTTGCAGGTCCCTCAGACAGATACTTGAGGACAGTCTTTATAAGCAGGTCNCCCCCTCCCCCTCCCTTTCCCCCCTCCCAGGTTCAATTCCCTTCTTGGGGAAGTCTGCATGCCCTATAGTCTTGTAGTTAGGAATTTTTTTTAAGTTAATACTAGAATTTTGGCAATCCAAAGAGCCGAAAAGGCTTCTCTGTTTTTCAGGTCATTGAAGTCTCATGTTTGAGGAACAACAAAGCAGAGATAAAGCTGTGTGAATTTCTCTGCTAGCAGTTTTATAACTTGAAATGTTTGCATTTTCTATCGTAGCAACCTTTTCAGTTATTTTTCAGGGATGATGTTTCAGTTGGACATGTTCTTTTCTGTGTATATTTAGCATGCATTTTATTCTTAAGAGTAATTATATTTGTAGCTTTAGATCTTATTATGAAGAGGAAAATTAATTTAGATTTCCCGCTTTAACCATTAAGGAAAAATAGAGTAGAGGTATCTTTTCCTTTCCCCATCGTGAGAATGATTTGGATGATGAATGCCTGACTTGTGAAGCTGATAGAACATTGCTGAGAACTATATAGCCCATCATTCCACAATGTCAATATGCAGCTGGTTATAGCACGTCTATGAACACAAAAAGATGTAAGCTCTTATTTAAATACTAGATAGGGTATTGAAATACTAGATAGATGCTTAGGTATTTTAGAAGGGGAGGACAGCTGCAAAATGGCTTTTAGGGGTTCTCAATTTTGGATTGAGGTCCCTGCAGGGGCAAGAGCTAAGTTATGTGATAAAAGGCTGCACTCCACATTCACAGAGGAACACAGAGGCACAAGGTGGGTGGAGGAACCCCAACAACCCAGTCAGAGAAAAGGTCCCTTCCTGGCTCCTCCAGATCTGTCCCAGGAGAGCCTCAGCCCCATGACCCACGTTATACCCATCACCATGAGGCAGTAGGAGCTCCTCTCCAGGTCACACTGAGTGTGGTGACTGCCTAGGGGTATGGGACACGCTATGGGATGCAGGGGGATATTTTAGGATTGTACAAGAATTTTTATGGGCTGTTTGGGGGAGTGTGGTGAGTTGGCACTGGATGGATGCCAGGTGCCCACAAAAGTCACTCTATCAATCCCCCTCCTCAGCTGGACAGGGGAGAGAAAATACAGCAAAAGGCTCATGGGTGGAGATAAGGACAGGGAGATCACTCACCAATTACCATCACGGGCAAAACAGACTTGACTTCGGGAAAATTAATTTAATTTATTGCCAATCAAAGCAGAGTAGGGTAATAAGAAAATAAAAACAAATTTTAAAACACCTTCCCCCACTCCTCCCTTCTTTCTGGGCTCAGATTCACTCCCGATTTTCTCTACCTCCTCCCCACCCAGTGGCACAGGGGGACGGGGAATGGGGATTGTGGTCAGTTCATCACAGGGTGTCTCTGCTGCTCCGTATTCCTCAAGGGGAGGACTCATCATGCTCTTCCCCAGCTCCAGGGTGGGCTCCCTCCCACGGGAGACAGTCCTCCACAAAATTCTCCAATGTGGGTCCTTCCCATGGGCTGCAGTTCTTCACGAACTGTTCCAGTGTAGGTTCCTTCCATGGGATGCAGTCCTTCAGGGGCAGATTGTTCCAGTGTGGGTCCCCCATGGGGTCACAAGTCTTGCCACCAAACCTGCTCCAGCGTGGGATCCTCTATCTCCACAGGTCCACAGGTCCTGCCAGGAGCCTGCTCCAGTGCGTGCTTCCCATGGGGTCACAGCTTCCTTTGGGCCCATCCACTTGCTCTGGGGGGGGGCGCTCCATGGGCTGCAGGGGGACAGCCTGCCTCACCATGGTCTTCACCACAGGCTGCAGGGGAATCTCTGTTCTGGTTCCTGGAGCACCTCTTCCCCCTCTTTCTTCACTGGCCTTGGTGTCTGCAGAGCTGTTCCTCTCACATATTCTCATTCCTCTTTTCTGACTGCTGCTGGTGTTGCACAGCTTTTTTCCTCCTTCTTAAATATGTTATCTCAGAGGTGTTACCACCATTGCTGATTGGCTCAGCCTTGACCAGAGGCTCTATCGGACATAGGGGAAGCTTCTGGCAGCTTCTCACAGAAGCCACCCTTGTAGCTCCCCCAGCTACCAAAACCTTGCCACACAAACCCAATACAGAGAGGAAAAAAAGGCAGGGAAGGGGAGGGATCAAGGTGATGTGGTGAAGAGCAAACAAGGGTAAATAGAGGCATAAAGAATAAAGAGGTCTGGTTACATGTAAACCATGGCCAGCTGGAGAAACTTTGAGGTCTGGAATTTGACTGAGACACCCATTTGCATGTGAGCATGTCACTGTTCAGGAGGCAACTGGAGACAGAGGGATCCAAAAGGCAGCTACTCAGCAGACTGGGTGACTAAGCACAGTAGCAGGAGGGATCAGCTGCGTGTGTGTATGTGTGTGTGTGTGTGTTGGTGTAAAGCAGGTCTGCACCAGCAGCTGGAGTTGGGATTAGATGCCTTGGGACTTTGAGTGACTGGGTGCCAGCAGCTGGGAAAACGAGGACATAGGGACTAGTTAGTACATAGACTGGGTTCGTAAGTCCAGCTCCTGGGGAAATCCGTATTATACAGATACAGGTACAATATCTATATAGATGTATACAGATATATTTCTCACTAATGAATCTTCAGCCTGCTCAGTCAGTGAAGGGAACAGGATAAGGCCATTGACGCTGCTTGTGCTTGTATGAACGCTGTGTTTTCTGTCTGTGCTGATATGTGTGGCTGGCCAGGTGGACATGTATATGTATTAAGTACATGTATTTGTCTGTGTGCATATTGAGAAAATGTGCCCAGCCTTGCTACTGGTAAGACATGGGCATGGAGCTGAGTCAGCCTTGCCTCTGTTGGGCTACTTGGTTCGGCAATCCCTAACAGCAGTATGACTCTAGCCATAGGGCATCAAGGCATCAAGGCTATAAACACTTCCTACACAGTGTAGTGACCCTACACTAACACTGGAGGTCAAAATCACCTATAGGACTCAGCCTGACTCCATGCGAGTCTGAGGTTTTTCCTATGTATGCAGTTTGCAGGACCTCAACCCTCCATTCTGTTTGTAGGCTCTTTCTCCTTTGATAGCCACACCTTTAAAACTGGAAGCACAAAGCAAACAGAAACATATGTATTTTTCCTTTTTAAACATGTTTTTGAATGTACTTTCAGCTGGATGGCTGCATTTAAAACCAGAAATTGTCAGTTTGTGTTGGCTGAAAGCATTTCCAGTGCAGACTATAAAGACTTCAAAGACAGGAGAATGTTACAGACTTGCTCTCATGATTCATTCTCAGTTGTCTGTGGGAACTTCTTTTAACTATCAGAGATTTCACAAAATAGTTGCTAAATGTACATGCAGCCAGGCTTTTATAAAGGATGTACTTTTCCTGAGATGAATATGGTTTCATATCCATTTCACAATACAAAACATACAGACATCTGAGACTAAGGGTGAAACCTAAGGGGCTGTCTCATCCTACCGTGATATCCTACCGTGATATATTTTACAGAATCTTGCAACCTCATAAGTGTGGTTTTTAAAATAAGTTTAAATTTGTTGTATTAAGCATCCTTCCCTTCCCTTCCTTTCCCATCCCTTCCCTTGAAGAGAAATTAGAAAATACTAATGGCCACAAAGTTGAGAAAAGATGACATTATGATTCTTTTATGGCTCATGTTAGTTGGAAGAGCATCATGCAAAACTTTACATAATTTACCTCATTTCTAATTAACTTAACTCAGAAATAGGGACAATTCACAAAATTGCAGCATGAAAAGTTCTGTGGCTGCTAATTCCACTCTAGCAAATCACTCAATTTCTCTTATTTTGATCAAATAGCAGAGTATCTGAACAAATATGTTTATTTATTTTCTCTCATTTCTAATTTTCTCATCACTCTAGCTTTCTTATTCTCTTAAAGACAGCTGTGACATGTAAAATGGATGCCATAAAACACTACAATGGAAGAATTAAAGCCAGCAGTTTATTTATCAGTTTAACAGGACAAAATTTGACCTACTACAGCTAAACATTACAATGTTAACAAACTACATTCAGTAGGAAACACAGAATTCAGGGTTTTAATGCAGGGTGTTTTTTCCTTTAGCTATTTCTGCTACATGAGATCCCATCTTTTGAGCCACATGATATATTTCCTTTTTAAAGACTGCCTGGGGTGTTGCTACATGTGGTGAGGAGATGCTGAGGGCACTGGATGTGCTTGGCTGGAAAAGAGGCAGCTTTGGTGGAACTGAACAGCACTCTCCTAGTGAAAGAGAAAAGTCAACTAGAGAGACAGAGCCAGACCCTTCACAGCAGTGAAAGGCAGGAGGACAAGAGACAATGGATATTGATTGAAATGGGAATTGTCATAAACAACAATAGGAGTGCCTACCCAACTAAATATAAGGCAAGTGTTTTCACCATGGGGATCATCAAGCATTGGAGCAGGTTGCTCAAAGAAAGGTTTTTTTTCAAAGTCTTTATCTTTAGAGGTTTACTCAACTGTATAAAGCTCTGAGCAATCTGGTTTGATCTCACAGCTTGCCCCTGCTTTGAGAAGTTTTGACCAGAGACCTCCTAAAGTCCCCTCCAATCTAAGTTATCCTATCATTCTGTGATTTACACTGAATGTCTTCCCTGAATATCTGAAAAGGATTTTTCTCTCTACAGAAGATTGGCTAAAGATGATTCAGGCTTTCATTAGAGAAGTAAGGTGAATGCTAGGGCTTGGGTTTCATTGTGGATTTTTTGGTTTTTTGGGGAGGGTTTGTCATTTGTTTGATTTTTTACATTTTTTAGTTACATTGTGAATGTTGTGTTTTATGAGATCAGGTGTTACCAAGCTGGTGAATTTATGTGATACCCGGGATAAGTCAGTAACCCCACAATACATGGACAAGCCTCAGAGCTGTAATTCCAAAAAAGGCATAGCTGTCAGCAGGCAGAGGCAGCTTACGTTATTGTGGAAATCCTAGCTTCCTTCTGGATAACAGCTTATGCAAGAGCTTTCAAGGTCATGGTCAAAAAACTCAGTACAGGGACTTAGGGCTTTATCTAAAACAGGACTTTCACAACCCAAAGCACAACTGATGGACTGGCAGGGAGGGAATTGTAGAAAGAGGAGACAAGAAAGCCTCTCTGGTTTTCTGCTCTCAGCAATACTAGCAGCAGAAGTTGCTGGATTGAGGTCTGGCTAGAACAGCTAATCGCTGTCCCTCTCTTGTACTGTTTTGCCACCTTGACAATTTGCTGCCTGAATCGCTGCCAGAGGGAGTTTCTCAACTGAGAGCAAATGGAAGAGGCATTTGAAATCCTGATCCCTGACAGGTAAATACATTTTGTATTAGATATTAAAAAGAAGGAGCAGTCATGGAAACAAAGACCGCATCCCCAGGCCACTCTTCCATAAGAAGATTTTCTTGCAGGTTGTAGTCTCTCTGCAGAATACTCTTGATTGCTCAATATTACCATTTCTGTCTTCCTTCACAAGACCTGTTTAGATGACTAGACTCAGAAGGAGGATAAGGAAATTGGATACCTAGTGGAGTTAAAGATCTTCTGTTTTCCTCTGGAGCTCTCCTGGATCAATGGATAGAGCTGTGTATCATAATTTAGGAGGACCAAGCAATTTCCCAAGGTTTGTAGAGATGACTCACACTGCATTTATAGAGGAAGTATATACTTATGTTGGAGAATTTCAAATCAAACCCTCTACTATTCTACTCTCTACCAAATAGGTATCTAATGGTGCTTTCCTCCTGTTAGGTGTGTAATTTAGGTACACTGAATCTCACATGGGTATTCCGAGTCCAATGACAGTAAATGTCCAGAAGTTGTATGTAGACAGTTTAAAACTCTGCAGTCCATTAAGAAGGGGGTTGGATTTTAAGTACTTCTGCACTGCACAAGGGCTTTTTCATAATCGCAGTCTCACATTGACCTGCATAATTTTAAGTCCCTTTTTGGAAGTTTAAAGTTTTTGGACCTAGGCTTCCCAATCTAATTCTTTTTTTCATCCTGCAGATTGAACAGGGGAAAAAAATTTTGATGAGAGGGCTTTAACAACATGCAAAGTACTTGGGATTTTATATTTGTGTATATAAAAATAGGGATGGAATTTAGCAATAAATTTCTGATCTTTGTCAAACAATTTAAGGGGATTTTGTTGCTTGCATACCATGCAGGATTCATCTTTGAGAGGGCTCTATGACATTTTATTTTGTGTTTATGTTTATATACATCTAAAAAAAACCCCACACCCCAAGCCTTAGACATAAATCTACAGAGCTGCCAAATAATGTTTGTCATTGTATTTTGGTAGGATAAACCTCCCAGACATACTAAAATCTCTGAACTACCACTGATTTATGTTTCACTTGAACCCCACACTACAAGAAGAGCCATGAGGAAACAAGTGAAAACCAAGCGAAAAGTTCTGACCCCCAAAACTGAGGAAGGTGAATATGATTTTAACTTAACTTTTCAAAATGTGACGCGTATTTTTTACATTTTCTGTTACATTAATATTTGAGTTTCTGTATATATCTTTCGTAAATATGTGTCAATTTCGACCATTAAGACAGCAGATAATTTTAAAGCTACTGAATAATTTTCCTTGTATAAAGATATCTGATTTTTTAGTCTATAAGGGTAAGAATATTTGAAACAATGTTAATATTTACCCAATACAACTTTCAGCAGGAAGCAACCTTTATTTGTGAAAGTAGTATTTTTATTAAAAATGTATAATTTATATTTAACTCCAGATATTTTTTTGTCCCACTTTTCCTTTTTTTTT
>VYZW01044448.1:1411-18779 GCA_013401315.1 Balaeniceps rex | reverse complement strand
GCGCTCCAGTGCTAGGCCTACAGTAGCTCAACTTATTCAGCTTGTCAGACAAAAGGCTGAAAGGTGCCTTGATCACTGCGATTGGTACTTACACCCTGGAAAGATGTCTGATAGCAAGATGTCAGCCTTCCTGACACTAGTATAATGAGAGCTAGTGTTGAGAAATGGGAGTTAGAGAAATTCAGTTCTGNCTGAAACAAGATACAAGATCCTACTTTGGAAGGTAATTAAGCGTTATGTCAACAGCAAACTCATCATTTCTTGGAAAATGAAAACTAGATATCTTTTTCAGAAAAGATGCGTTCCATCTTGTATTTATGAGAAATCCTATGGGCAGGATAGTTACGCTGGCTGGTTATGGTAGTCCTATCTGCCCTGGAACCCATGATTCCTTAAGTCTTATATTTTGAATTTCCCTCATTACCCTTATAGATTTGCTGCACTACTTTGCAAACATTGCTATAATTCAAATATTATTTTGCATATGTTTAGTTGCAAAGAACATGAAGAAATTTCTTTCCTTTTCTGCATACAGGCTAGACACAGTCCACAGTTATTTCAATTTATTTTGCCTTTCAGATAATTCTCTCTTTTGGATGTCTGGTCATGTGTCCTTGCTCCCAAGCTTGCAATCACCAAGTCTGCATTCACAGAAAAATTTCCTTAAGGTCATTTTTCTATGAATCTAGGAAATTTTCATCATTCCGCGTGTTATTGTGGGATCATCTGCCTATCTGTTTGGTGCCTTGCTACTGGTGGTGCCTCAGGCATTGATAGGATCTCAGTTCTCAGCCTTTCCTATTTGTTACTTGTGGCCCTCTATTTAGCCCTGAAATGCTTTTGTTCTACTGTGGTCTGTGGGCTTAATGTCAGCATGTATCAATGAAACCAAAAATATACCTAAAGTTAAACTTCCTGGCCTTTTGGCTTGGCCTTAAATGAGAATGACCTTCTGCAACATTTTGGATGAATTTATTAGGGTAAATTCTCAGAAAAATATGCATGATGTCTGTAAAATCTGAGTGACCTGTTAACATCTGAAAATACCCAGCAGCTGTTTAATTTATTACTTAATTTCTTCAATATTCAAATATGGAGTTTAGTTACTGCAATATTTAGCATCTGCTTGTTAGAAATATGTGTAAGATGTTGTGTAATAGGTTGTATAGATCAATAAGATTTGATGCAATGTGTATTTTTGTAGTGTTTATATTTGCAGGATGCTGACTGTAATGTATTAGCTGACACTAACACTGTTGCCATGTTAGTGTTTGTACTACATCTACAGCTATATAAATTATTATCTGCCCTCAGTCTAGCACAGTGTGGTGCATGGCTTCTTGGCAGTTCCTAAGACTTCAGATGTGAGCCTGAAAAACACCCGTAAATTCGAATGATGAAGCATATACACGTGCACTTCCTACAGCAGGTATTGTCAGATGCCTTCTTTAAGTTCTCAATGTTTACTAAAATGTTTTTTAAAAAGTGAAATTATGATTTTTTTGTATACTAAAATAAAACAAAATGTTTACTTCAATGCTGAACTGTGTATTCATCATCCCCTTTCCCAACTACCAAAGAAGTGTGGAATACAGATGACCTATACATCCCACCCCAGCCAAAAAAGGATACACAAGCCTTCAATAACAAGAAGTTCAGAGACAGTGATGCAGCACACTGTATCTGTGCCCACCTTGTCCAAATGTGACTATCCCACATCGAAACAATAAACTGAGAAAAAAAACGCTAACGATTTGATCAACTGGAAGGTCCTACTGTTGTTTTTTTCCATGTGCATCAAAAGTTTCCAAAACAAGCACCTAAACCCCACAAATGAACATTGAATCATTTCACCTTTTTATACAGTGCTTTGTAACATGCAGGCTCTGCAGCATGGCATCTCTCAACAACTCGCCTCCAGGACAGCTTAACTCGTACTACGTCCACCCTGAATTCAGCTTTACAACTGAGGTGATTTATGCAACAGCAGTTCAAGCAACCTGTCTGGATCAGACAGTGAGTCAAAAGATCAACAGATATGACCCAAAGATGCCTCCAACCACCAGATTTTTCTTCCAGGTTATACTCCATGGCTCCAAAATTGTCTTATTTTACTCAACATCCCAGGCCTGCAAGAACCTTGTATTCCCTAAACTTCCCTGCCACTCACTGTGCTTGATTTCAAGCACAGAAACTGCACAAGCATCACTTAACCTATGGATGATTCCTCCAAACAGAACAGACAAAACACAAAGGCAGGCAGTTAAATGAACTGCCTTTTATGAACCTATGTATGATGTATATATATCATATGACATTTCATCTAAAGCTTTCCCAATGTGTCTCCAAGATCCTTCAGTGTCATTAAGGGCAGATTTCAAAATCTTTCATTTTAATCTATTAAAAGTGAATGCTAATACAATATTCTGATGTGTGATAATAACTACTCTTGACAACATTTCTTTTCATATTAAAGTGTAACTGCCTGAGAAGTTTGAGTGAGAGCAAACTAAGAATATGACTGCATTGTAATATGAAAAGATATATAACTGGGAGCTGGTTTTAATATATATTCAGAATTGCATCATATTTTTATTTACATGATTTTTATAAATAAAACATAGATGCAACACTATGGCATGGCCAGTTAGAATGTCCCTTAGAATGACCCTTTGTAAGACAAGTTATAATGTTCAGCAACCAACATTCACAAAATACCCAAGTGCTGTTATTAAATGCAATTTACTCACAAGTTAGGAACACGATTACATAAACACTGGCTGACTGTTACTGATGCAAGAACTATGACAGAGGTTAGCAAATGTCCAGAGTGGTAAGGCTGTTTTATCAGGCATGGATTTATCAAAGAATCCAAAGCTGGTTTTTGTCTCCCATTAGCATGGCATCACATCAGAGTCGTATGATGTAGTCATGGCCAGGAAGCCTGTTTTCATCTTCCCACTTAGGTTGCAGCCAACTCTGCCAGCCTTTAGGATAATGATTATGAAGTAGCAAAGCTTGCAGGAATGGTATTTTTTTATTTGTTCTTTATGTGCTTCTTTAAATGAAAAATACCCTGTGTGGACTATGTCATAAAGGCAACATAATCAGGTTGCACAAAAACAAATAGGGAACAAAATTTCTCATGGTGACACCAACTTAAAGTACCTTCATTATAGCCTACATACACAGAAGAATTTGGAAGACAAAAAGAAAGGTGCAATAGGGCACAAAAACTAGAAGAGGTTGAAAGCCAAAGGGGATAACTGGAAACAAAATGTATTTATATACTGCTAACCGTATGTGCGTATACAGTGATTATAAATGCAGAGACATACCTGCATTAGCTTCATGTAGCTAGTTCAGGTGACAACTGCCACAGGGAGGCACAGGTTCAACAGAGGCTTCCAGCCTAAATATGTGCCCTCCCCTCCCCACAGGCTACCTTCTTTTATGCCAAGTCACTTTGTCTTCATTGCCAGGATCACCTGTCCTATCTGGATTACAGGGAGAATGAATTTTCACCCCTCTATGTCTGCCTCCTTGCTACCTCACACTTCTTAGCTGTTGTTGAGAGAAGTGAGGGTTTATTTTGCTCCTTTTTCATCCCCAGTTTTCAACTTCTGAGGGAACTGCATATTTGCTTTCTCTTTGTATGCACATATCTATATATATGTGCCCTAAGTTCTGCAGGCATAGTTATATTAGCTAAAATAAAAAAAATCAAGCACAAGGATCTTTGAGCTTATAGGTCACACTGAAGTGCAGCGCAGTATGATAGTACTACATCTCATCCAACTGCAGTGTAGGCAGGGAAGCATGATGAATGCTAGCCCATATGGCTTTTGATGCTGTTGTGGTTTAACCTGGCAGGCAGCTAAACACCACACAGCCATTTGCTCACTCCCCGCCTCCCCAGTGGGATGGGGGAGAGAATTGGAAAAAAAAGAAAAAAAAAAAAAAGTAAAATTTGTGGGTTGAGATAAAGACAGTTTAATAGGACAGACAAGGAAGGGAAAATAATAGTAATAATAATAATAATAATAACAACAACAACAACAACAACGACGATAAAAGAATATACAAAATAAGTGATGCACAATGCAATTGCTCACCACTTGCTGACCGATGTCCAGCCAGTTCCCGAGCAGCGGTACCCACCCTGTCCACCTCCCCCCAGTTTATATACTGAGCATGACATCATATGGTATGGAATATCCCTTTGGTTGGTTTGGGTCAACCGTCCTGGCTGTGCCCCCTCCCAGCTTCTTGCTGGCAGGGCCTGAGAAGCTGAAAAGTCCTTGACTAATGTAAGCACTACTTAGCAACAACTAGAACATCAATGTGTTATCAACATTATTCTCATACTAAACCCAAAACACAGCACTATGCCAGCTACTAGAAGGAAAAAAAAATTAACTCTATCCCAGCTGAAACCAGGATAGATGCCAAAACAAACTTGGGGCTGGGGTGTGGAGGGGGAGCAACTTTGGACACTGTTTTGTGCACTAATGTATCTCAACAGTGATATCCTGAATTGTAGAGATTAAAGGAGAAGCAGCAAGGGGAGAGATGATCAAATTGGTGAAAGTTGCTGTATTTAATAAGTTCAGCTTCTGGGTAAAGCCACTTGGACTCGATGTCCTGTTTTCTTCAAAGGATGTTACAGATCTTCAAAACCTGTGTTATTAATCACATAATATAAATACAAATTTCTCCCATCTTAGATTGGAACTGGAAGCTAGATTTAAATTTAAACATTAGCTATACCTTTTAACCACAGTCTACCTTGCTCTGACAGTGCCCCAACATAATTTGTTGTGTTTCATTTCAAGAAAATGTTGCAATAACATTGTGTAAAAAGATTATTTCTAGTGATTTAGTGATTTTAGTGCTTACAGCTTATAGATATCAATTGTAACTTACATTATCTAAAAGCCACTAATCCTGAAAAAGCTTTAAAACTAGGTAATTTTGTTTATTTTAAACCAAATGCCAAGAGTGGACATTGTCTTAGGTTGCTCGATGACAGAATGATATTTTATTTTACTCAGAGCTGCTGAAATGAGACTAAAATAATGATGGGATACAACATAAATCATCAAATGGCTGTGATAAAGAAACAGTTGATCTTGTTACGGCAACCATCAAAGATAAAAAGAGAGATGCTCTGTAAATGTTATTACACGAAGGAAAATCCCTTTCTTGACACAGTTTGGCAGAGCGGTATGTCTGTATTAAATTGAAACTCCATTTTGTCTCCTGAACTCCATTTTGTATGCTGTACTGAACACATGTTTAAATTTGCCCAAGACAGGTTACAGTAATGCATTCCAGACAGGCGTCCTTCCCGGGAAAGGGGCTTGACACCTCGCTGAAGGACTGTCACAGGAAAATTGTCAAAAAACAATCTAGTACTATTGACTTTGATTCCCTCTGTTCTGCTGCCTTCCCTCCCTCCTTCCAGGATTGTTTTTCAAAAGAGAAGAGTACTGGAAGACTATGAGATTGGGTGAAAATACCTGAATGGAGCACCATGGCAAAAAGAAGTCAAATTTCTTTGCAGAGCTGGATGTCCCTGTGTGGCCAAAGGAAGGTGATCAGTGCAGACTGGCAGGACATGGAGAAGTCCTGTCCCACCTGGAACACTAAAAGCCCTCCAGGTCACAGAAAGTTTGATGTGCCAAGCATTAGAGAGGAGATGGCATGTCTCAAGATTATTATTGTTATTAATTTTAATTCTGTAACTCATTTTCAGGAGTAAAGTATTAGGAAAAATCCTTTGTCTCCTGTGCCTTCATTTTCTTACATGTTGTCCAAAGAGTCTACACCGGCAATATGGGGTATGATGTGTTTAATTAATCCAAGTATAGTGATGTGTGGGCTAGGCATATTGGAGTTGGGAAGGAATCTGCCCGGGTCTCAACGGATCCCCAGAGAGTGGGAGCAGGCCACAAGGTGGGTGGGCGCTGGCAGCGAGCCCCAGAGCGGGAAGCAAGGGTGCTGGTTTGCAAGGAAATGCTGTCAGACATTTCCTATACTTAGAGCCAGAAACAGCAACAAAACTCTCTCTGCCCATAGCACCCAATGGACTTTGATACATTCAGTGCTTGGATCAAAGCACGATATGGCTTGCAGACTAGCACTGCACTGTCTTTTCTACAGCCTGGCTTTCAAAGAGGACATGTTTTGAAAATACCCTGCTTGATTCTCCTAGAATGAGACCATTTTTTTCTCATTTTCCATTTATAACACATACTATTGCCTCAAAAAGTATAGGCAGTGCTGTCAAAGTTTTCTCTCAGATTTTTATGCCCGTGCCATAAATATCCAACCCAGACCTTCTGCCATTGCGTTCCCCAAGCTAACTCACTATTTACCGCTCTTGTTGTGAGAAAGGGGAGGAACCAGAGGGTTTGCCGAGTATGTTCTCAACGGTGGCAAGCTGGCTGAATAGCTAAATATACACTGGTAGTTAAAACCTGAATGATGGCACTACAGCATTTGCGTTTTTCCTGCACTTAATAGAGGTTAATGTGTAACCAGAGAGGAGGTGAAGGGGGGTGTTTAGCTTCTCGCTTGGAGCCTGCATGTGTCAATGCCTGACAGAGCCTTGAAGTTGTTAGCCTGCATGCAGAGTGCTAGCTGAATGTGGTTACAGTGCTGAGCACAGCGGGCTAATAGAAGTAGGATCAGACTGATAGGAGGAGTGGCAGAGTCCAGGCAGAGCAGAGTGTATCAAAGATAGCCCAGGGGAGAGCGGGTACTGTATTAGTCCTTTGTGTACATTTAAATGGAAGACAGTGAGCATGCAGAGATGAACTCTGAACTCTCTCAGCTGGGCTCCTGCTCCTTTTAACCTTGGGTGTTAAATAAAATAAAATAAAATTAAAAAAAAAACAACAAACCAACGCACTGTAGTCTGGACTCCTATGCTAAACTATCTCTTGCATATTGAACACTCATTAAATAAACATACTGAGATCAAAGTGGCAAGTGCTTTTGTTATTATTTTACTCAATCCACACTAAATTATAGATGTAGCCACCCATTGGGAAAATTGGGTGATAAGGTGGAAAGGTTTGAACAACTAAGATTAGACCTTTCTTTTTCTGCCTACAGTAGCTGAGGAAATTTGTTTAACCTGGTAGGCTTGTAATATTTTCCAACCCCAACACACCTGGCCAGTTTCATGAAAGGTCTGATCCTGCATCGTGGAAGGTGAAGGGAATTGTGTCATTGCCATTTGGACAGGAACTGGATCAGGTAGAATGGTAAGGTAACGGGACCCTCCTTACTTGAATTTCAGAGTAGTTTTTGTCAATATTCATCTATGCATCATCATTTCAAATGGTTGATTATGTAATAAAACACAGGAAAGCTTAATAAAAAGGATCCAGAGAGAGCAGACAGATGACTAAAAAAAAGCATTTTTTATATACCCATGTGCAGAGCCCCCTGTGTTGCAGTATGGCAGAAGAGAGGCTCCATAGACCTTAGTGAATGAGTTTTGCACAATTAGGACAAAACCATTCCTTTGCATAACTACGGTGGGAGCTGTGTGCAGGGACCCATGGACAGAATTTGACCCACTATGTTATTTATAGAGTGAGTGGGGTATATCTATTTCCTGTGGGACAGTACATCTGCTTCTACACAGCAGAATCTTAGAAATAAAATGGGCCAGAACGACGTTAACAACAAAAGCACAAGAAAAATTCCACTACTATTCTGAAAATCCTATGACAGAGGGTCTTGAGAAGTAAACTAAAGGTAACAATTGCCAGGTAACTAGAAAATCTTGCCTGCATACTGCTATGCCTCATGTTTAAAAGAGTAAGAAAAAAAAAACCCATGGCATACTTAGAAACCAATTTTAAGAAGTTATTGAAAGGCTTGATCATCTAATAACTTAAGCACTCTAGACCAATGCAGCAGGTCACCTGAGCACATGCATAACATGCATTAAAATTATCCTGTTGAAGGGGATGACAGTGTGAGAGTATTTAAAATCAAGCACCCATTCAAATATGGGATGAGATAGGACCCAAGAGCTCAGAAATTTACAGGAAACGGGCATAAAATATTGAAGTATGTACCAAACTCAAATGCGACAAAACAGCTTAAATTTCTGGTAAACAAAATTATTTAGCACAGTCTGATGGTATCTCATTAGGTACAACTAATTCAGACCTGGAGAGGGTGATAAAAAAAATTATTAATTGCAAGGATTTAAGAAAACACGGACATCTGTTAAATCTGTAATCTGTTAAATATCAAGGGTGTTGTAGGGCTGATACACAATCATAGTTTACCAAATCAGCTACCGTGGCAGCCATGTGGACAATCCTACTTCCATCCACCGTTACTCTGCTATATGAGGAGCTCCATTACTTTCAACAGGATTATTTTAGTGAAGAATGTCACGCATGTTTATTTCCCTGCTGCATCAAACAAGTAGCTGGAGCCCCATGCATGTCCAAAAGAGGAATTTGAAGCAACATGAGTTTTTACATTTACAGTTGCAACAAAGATTCAAAAGCTTGACTTATTCCTTTGCTAGGATGGTCTACAGATCAAGCTGAGATACACTGATAGAGCAATGTAGAGAAGTTTGCAGTATTCTATCCCAAAATAGGTCATTCAAGAGTAGATGTGGTTAGAAATGTTCAAAATATTACTCAAAAGCAGAAGAAAAGTTGTTTCACTTTTTTTTCTTATCGACTTCAGTGAAGATGTGTCCTTGATGTAATGAAATCCCTTATCAGTTCTCAAAAATTCTAAGTGTTCTCTCTACACCTTTTAAGATAAAATTTGACCTTCAAGATTACAGTTCATTTTATGACTAAATTATTCCATGACTGTTTTCATCTTTTGTTTCTATTTTGTCAAGTAGGACTCATAACAACTTTTTTTGTCAAAGATTCTGCAACAGTGTTTCCTTTATGCATTTGATATATTTTCTTTTAACAGAAAGACAAGTCTGCGCAAATATATTTCAATTTTTTCTTAGTTTTGAAGGCAAAGACCTAAAATATCATGTTAAGGTTGCATCTGCCACTCTCTTACCAAAACCCTTTAAAGACGAAAAATGTTCCACCTCCTCCTCCCTCCCGCTTGAAGAAAGAGTGCTACCCTCAGCGCTGGCTGCTGATTTTCCCATCAATACACTCTGAATCTATGACTGTTGTACATTTCTCACAGCAAATCAGATAGCAAAAGTTACTGAAACCTGGCGTTATCAGCACCATGGCTGTTGTTTTTCCAAGAGGCCATGCATATCAGCATGAGGCAGTCACGTTAGCGCTGGGAGGAAGCTCCCTGGGCAGGTAAATCCATCCCCTGAATAATAGCAGAATAGGTTTCACACAGCATCCGCAAAAGCTTATTGTCAAGTCCTGCCTTGCATACAACTCCAGCAATGGTGGATTGCATTTTCCCCTTCAGTTCAAACTCTTCAGCAATTTTATTATTTTAGCTTAACACCTTTTTCCATCCTTCCAGTCTGCTGAGACTAATGGTTCCTACCTTTTAATAACACTTGTGAACACACTTAAAGAAAGATACTCTGTCCTCTTCTTCAGGAAGCCTATTTTAAATTCCTTTAACCTTCTCTGACAACATGTTTTTTTCCAAACATTTCCTCGTTTGTAACCACTTGAGTGCTTCCCTATACTGATGTCCTTTTCACCATCTCATGTGCTGTCCAAAATGAATGTAGTGCTCTAGCTAGCTGTGGAGAAATCCAAACAGGTTCTGTATTCCCAGAGTTCATCCAGATTGTGGGTATGCATCAGCTTCTTCCTCCTTGCACACTTTATTTAGAAAATGCTTTGGTTTTTCCCAGCCCTTAATAAATGAAACCTCTGAAAGCTTCTCCTGACCTATGCAGTAGCATGGAAAGTTGCCGTATAGTTAGGGTAGATAGCATGATCTATGACAAATGGTGAAGATCTACGCTCCATGGCTTTCGGCCCAAGTCAGAGCTGTATGTTTTTTTCAAATCAAGCATTTCCAAGATGAATCTTATGATGAAACTAACTTTGAAACATATTTACATGAAAAATGAAAAGGACTCTTTCACCAGAAGAACGTGGCTGTTCAAGCACACAGCAGTACTGTGGGAAACCCTGGTTCAGTCCTACTCTGCTCTTCCCTCATATACCAGTTGTGCACCACAGCCACAGACTAAAGGATAGTCTTCCCATATAATTTCTTGTGGCAGTTAACTTTCTAAAAGTACTTGATGATGTAGATTTGAATTTGTCTCTCTCACATCTAGCTGAGTACTCTCCCTCACAGTACATTATTTTCTGGTATCGGTCTTTCCAGTTTTGAACAGAAATCACATCCTCGCCCTGAGACAGTCTTCTTAAGGAAGAACTGAAAAAAACCCGGCAATTATGGTTTTGTCAAATGAATATTGGCAAGACTATGTCACTTCAAAATTTCCAGCTTGAGGTACTTCTGAAGTCCCTGAGTACAGTGAAACAAGCTGAGTTCTGTTATGCTGGAAAGGGCCACGCAGAGACACGAGGGAAGTGCTTCATTTTCACCGCTTACCGTGAAAGGAGCTCCAGTGCAGGCTCCTTGCTGGCAGACCAGGCTGCAGCAGGGCTGCGATTCACTGGCAGTCATTCCCCACGTGCAGCCGCTCAGAGGGACACAGGTACTCTGCACCCCATGGCTAGGAGAGGAGATACGCACAAGGTGGCCATGGGCTCACCTCACCTTGGCTGGCATTAAACTACCAGTCCCTGCAAAGTGGGTGTCAGCATTTTTGAACAGGACCGTGACACCAACGTAACAACAAACCCCTTGAAATACAGAAGTGCTGCTTTTTAGACAGATAATCCTACGATTCACACAGTGCAGCCTGTGCATTCAGTGCACTGAAATAGAAGCAGAACTTAGTATTTGCTAATCTTACTATAATTATAACAATCTCTGTTATAACCACTGTTAATGAGCTAACGTAATTTTTAAGTAAATGTATAATATAACAATGTGATTAAAGCTTGATGGAGCTGTTCTTATGCTTTTATGATATAAAAATGTTTTTTTATTAGCTTTTGATGTTTCATTTTCCCCACAGCATCACAATATCTGCTTCTGTTTTACCCAATTGTACAATAATTGTTGTTTAACTTCAGTAATCTCATAGCCTAGTCAGACTCTTTAGCCATTTTATTAATCAATGAAAGTACTCTATAACAGTAATGTCATGGAAAATATGCCTTATCATTTTAGTGCCCCATATTATATTCTCTCACCTCTCTGTATAAGCTACTGAATACACCGTCCTCCAGATTTGATAAAATCTGTGATGAAAATTATCATAATCTTCTATGCCTAAAGACCATTAAATGAGTGCACATTAAACTTGAAATAAATGGCTTGAATAATTTTTGTTTTAAAATGTTCTTTGTGTTTGGAAGACTGAAATGCATATTAACAGTTTTAAAGTTATAGAAGAACCCACTGAAAACTACAGCTTCAATGGTCATACCTAAGATTATGTCTCTACTGTTCATACTCAGAATAAACTTTCTTCACATGGTCAAACTCATTTCCAAACTAAACTTTCCCAGTCTAGAATAACTTATTTCTGTGTTTATTAAGTTGAAAAAAAAACAACCTAAAGAGGGAACAGAGAAAATCAAATGGGCGAATCATGCTCTGATCTGCAGATATACAACCCCAGCAGAAACACAACAGCTGCATAAACATTACCAAAACCATATTTGGCCCCTTCCCTGCCACATTAAAAGGAACACAAAGCACCAGCTGAAATAATCATATATTTCCTGATGGAGTAAAATGTCCTCAATTTGAATGCAATTCAGAATGAAACACCTTTTCACAGGCGGGTCCTGTACCAGGGTACTGGTCTGGGTCTATGCTGATATAATTCAATCAATTTCAAGACTAACATTGAGTAGAACATCTATTGATCAGGCCTAGGAAATGAAGCTTTACTTGAGGTGCAGTTTGCTTTTTTCTCATTTTTAGGGAAACCATTAAATGGGCTCACGCATTCAGCACGTAGTCTCTCTTGGTGTCAGCAACAATCTGTTTTGTGATATTCATCTAAGAGAAGTATTAAGGGGCTCTGGTGTTTTGCAGAGGATCCAGAGACTTAATAACTGAATTCATTAAAAGCTAGTCATACGGTATCACTGTTTCTTCCTGTGCTCTACAGTTCTTGTAATACTCCCAACTTTCCCTTATGTCAGTGCCTGCAAGTCAAAAGTTCAGAAATAATAACAGAGTACAAAAATGTGCCATCATTAGATTCATGTTTTGATAGAAAATTAATTTGGTGTTTTATTCATTCATTTGAAATGGTAACTACTGCCTTGGAAAGTATAAGGTGATTAATTTTCCAATATTTTCAGATCATATTAGTAATACACAACATAAGTGTTTTGACACGTCTAATAGTTTTACTCATAATCACGATTTTGCAGTTCAGAAGTTCTGTTAGCTACGTGAGCCCTTACAAGCTTAAATAGTCAGAGCATTGATTTAAAAGCTGAGGAAGTATTTTATGCGTTACAGTGCATCACTGAAGATCTTTTGTTAACACAGGGAGCAATGTGAATTATGCATCTGATTTTATTTCTTACTGTTAAACACAGCTCATTGGAAATGTATAACCAGCTCCTTTTAAGAATACAAAGCAAAAGCAATGTCATGTATTATGCTACAGCAGGTAATTCAGTGTCTTAGATAGGATTAGCCAACAGATTTATCAAGCAGGCTCTAAGGAAAGCAGAGTTCAAGTCTGGGCTCATCAATAATACATAAATAAACTGAACAATTAGGTACAAAGTAGCTATCTTGTCAGACAACTTATTAACTGATAAATGATATACTCATTGCAGACAGTGTAAAAAGGAGAGATAGGTAAAGATAGGAAAAGAAGACCTGAAAAGAAAGAGGAAGGTACTGTGCTCTTCAGTGTGTTTGTGGACTTGGCGATTCTCTCCAACTCTCGAGACTGGGCTGAGAGCTATGATGTCTAGACAAAGGTAGTTCACCAACACTTCTCTACTAGGAATCACCTGGCTTTTTTTTCTGATAGCTGAATGCAAATTTATGCCTTTGCTCTTTAATCAGTGGCCTGAGGAAGAATATATTCCACTTCTCCAGTAGACAGCAACTACCAGCATCAACCTCAACTGTTTAATATGAAAGTTTTACATAAATAAACAGTCATAAACAGTGTGTAATGTCACCACTGGGCATTGCTATAACATGGCCTGACTACTGAGATGCACCGGTTCCTAGGAAAAGGTGGATGAAAGCAGTCAGGCTTACATCTGGCTCACACAACAACAACATGTCTTGAAAGGCAAATCTATGTTAGTAAATGTCAAAATATGAGACATTTGGTCCTTCTTTACTATCAACAAACTCAAATTTGATTTTCTTTTCTGTGCTGGCCTGCACTTTTCAGACAGAAAACAAGGAGACTAGAAGTAGGAAGGGCTGTTGCAATTTTTCCCTCAGCCAAGCAAAACAAAAAATATCTTAATTTCATTTGGAATCAACAAGTAAGCAAGCAAACCTAGTCCAAATAAAATCTTTTCATATGCATATATCTACCTCAGCTCAGAAATTAGGAACATTTGAAGTACAGATTTCAGGATTTAACTCAGAATGAAAATAATATTTACCTAGTATGATGTCTTTCATGGCCAAGTACTCCAAAGTGCTTTGCAAATATTGACTAAATTCTGCCCTTAATCTGTGTTCAGCGCCCCTTGACTCCAGTAGCCATTTTGAGGGGTAGATGCAAAAGAAGACTTCAGGCCTTGCACACCTTGCTAACGGAAATGTAAATTACCAGTGAAACACAGCCACTTCTGTAGTGAAAAGGGGACATTGCTCAGAAATACCTTCCAGTGCAGCGTAAAATTCAGGAATTTATAAATATCCTTGCCAGATGGACAAGTAATGTGGATGAACTGAAGAGGCTTGCAGTGACTTCAATGCATGGTCATCATACCTCAGATAAACAAGATGGAGGATTTTAAGACTACTCACTGTTGTTCATTTTAGTGAACAGTCCTTCCACTTCGCATCCCATACCTTTGAAAATACACTTTTATGTCTTGTCCAAAGACAGGCAGTACTTGAAGAGTAATGTTCCCCACTTACAGGGGAAGCTGCTTCTCACACCCAGAAAGGCACCCCGATGGCTTCCTCAACCTCCTACTGTGTTCATGCTGGGCCTCCCCAAAGCAGGCAGGTGACAGCAAATGCAAGCACAGTACCTGCAGGAAGACTAGGGTGCAATCTGGATTCAAGGACGAAGCAGACCTGGGTGGGAAAGACTATGTCTTGCTGGGGGAGTGAAACAAAAGGTTGCAAACAGAGGGAAGATGGGTGTCAAAGCTGAACTTCTGACTGTGGAAGCTGAACTGTCTACATGATGTGTGTACTTTTTACTGCTGACTATAAAGGGACTTTAGGACAAATGTATCAAACTTAAGATGTGTAAAAGTCGTGAGATGAATCATGACCATTGCACAATCATGAAGTGAATGGAACAGTGTAAAATGTGCACAGCCTCTCTCCAGCACCAGGTGTCCTCTCTGCTCCCCATCCCTGAGGAGCTGAAACGGCACCATTGAGGCATTGGGAAGCTCCAGCAGAATCCCCGTTCTCTTCTTCTCCTGAAGATTCCCTGGTAGGGAACATGAAGAAGCCCAGGGATGGCTTTGCCTGCTGTATTAAAGGATTCCCTTGCCTGAGGGAAACCATTTTGTGCATGTGACACTTTTCCCAACAGTAGGAAATAATAAAGAGTAGGTTGGATTGTGCCATATGGATTCAGGCATTTTATACAGCACTACCTGCAGAATCTAACTGGTAAAAGCAGTCATGAAGGGTCTTCCCAGTGAAGAATTTCCATGGTTGCAGTCAATCTACGGACAGGCTGATGGCACTGCAGCATGAAAGTATTGCACCCCTGCCCACAAATCCAACCTATTATTTATTAGTGCAGACTGTTAGTGAAAGAAGAAACAATTTAGCATAATGTTTAAAAAGCAAAACAGACTTCTGAATTGCTATAGGATAATTTGCACCCAATTTATGAGTTTTTGCAGAGCCATGAGATGTGTTGATCTGTTTCATATAAATCTTGGTTGAAAATACACTTCTTAGAGTGAAGTATGAGGTGATAAAAATGTGATTAAGGTGTGCTGGCAATTTTATTTTGGCAACTTTATGCTGTGCTTTTGAATTCCAGTATATATAATGTTTGGCCCTTTTTTAGTTGATAGTCTATCAGCTGAAGTCTCTACATATACAAACATTAATAAACTCACAGACAATAAAATAAAAGCAGTCTAAAACTACATGCTATAATCTCTCTCTCTAAAAATAACTGTAGGAAGTCATAATGTATAGTTTATAATTACGATATCCAAAGAATTTCTGTTCAGTGAAGCCAAAGGAAATTGCTTACTCTGGAACTAAGAATGCGATAAAAAGAAAATTAGGCACTGGCCCTGAAGCTCAAAAACAGAGTAAATCACATATTTCCTCAAGCAGAAAGGAAGTCTCATTTTTCAGGGGGAAAAAAACTCTCACAATAATGTTAAAACACATAAGTCCAACTACCTAATCAGAAGATACGGATTAAAAGTGAACAAAACCAGTTTCAAAACCCCCTAAATTGTAAACAACTTTCCTTACAGCCCTTGCAATGATAAGCATAAATTAATAGCGGGAATCACTTTCTAATTCTAAACTTGGACCTCTCTTTTCCACGCAGAAAATTCACCCCAGCCAGAGTACTGCTTTAATTAATACAGTTGGCATAACACAAGACGTGTTTCAAAGCTTCTTGTCAGTACGTCCCTGTAAAACGTAAGTGAAAATTAACCTTCAAGGGGTTATAGTAAACAAATGCTCAGTGGAGGAAAAAAAAAAATCTCCAAGTAGAACTATCACTTTAATATCTGTATGTGTGAAAATACTTTATCCTCTAACAAAGAATTAATCCATGAAAAGCTTCACTAAACATTTTCTTGTACTGCTCGCATTTATGAAAGCGATTTCTGGAGCCTTAAGGAGGGTTAATGCACTCTCAGACTATAATCAATGAAAACAGCATGATTTACACAATCTGTGTTCTTTGTCAAATTTAACTAGTGTATCACTGCATAAGATCTTTTCACTGACAGGAGCTTACTGTTTGATGGAGATGCTGCTGGAATCCTCCTTGCACTGGTTGTACCTGGCATGCCGTGCTGTGCCTGTACAATGATAAAACGAAAACTTGCAGGACAACCTCAGGCTATCCATCTCTGCTGCTCAAGCTAGTGGATGTGGCTCACTGAAGGTAAGTAGAAATAGTAGTTTGCAGAAGTAAAATGAAAGTAAAGCAGAATTTGACAAGCACAGGTTACATTAGAATTATGTTNTCACTCTGTACCTACAGACGAGGATTACTACAGTAAGCACAGTGTATCTAATAACTGACAGAGCCTCCTGATTTGAAAATATTTTAAAAATCAGAGTTATTTCACTAAGCTCATCCATTTTCCTCCTCTACTAGGGAAAAAAAAATGAAACCCATCCCCACAGTTTATGTTTTCAGGATCACATTCTGCAAGCACAAACCACTGCTTGCCCAAATTGCATGTGTAAAACAGATATACATTCACAGCCCTACCGGCTTACCTGAAGTTAGTGCATCATTCATACTTCTACCTGTCTATGCCAGCTCACAGCCTGAGTCTTTAAAGCACAAGGGACACCATGCAAACAGAGAAGGTACAGCCTTGGAAAGTCATGTGAGGCCAAAGAACTGCTTTTTCTCTGTTGCCCCAGAACATGCAGAATTAATTATGTAAGAAAATAATATTGTTGTGAAAACTTGTAAGAAGATGTTGAAAGATGCTCTTCATAAGGAAGATTCACTTGGAAATTACATTATTTCATATCGAACAGATAATAAACAACTATTTATGACTTTGCAGTCAGTGAATTATAATAATCTAAGTGATTACAAAATTTTCAGCCTAACTATAAGGAAGCACTGTATTCATATTTAACTGTTCTGCAGTTTATCTGTTACCTCTTTAACCAATCTAAAGGCTGCCATGAAGGTTGCATGTGCCTTTTTGGTCATTCCACTTCCCATCAGCATGGAGAACATCCCATTGTTCTCCAGCAATATATTCTTACGTTCCATACTTGTTCCAATATTCAGATAAAAACAGAAGTCAAGCAGTGAGTACGCTTTAGGTAGGAGAAAGTTCAGAGCAGGAGATAGCTTAGAAATTGTTGAAAAGATAGTACTAAAAAAGATAAAAAATGTCTTATCATTTTAAGCAAAATATTCTGA
>VYZW01044447.1:45612-86875 GCA_013401315.1 Balaeniceps rex | reverse complement strand
TAGATATAGTCACACTGTCCAAGATGGGTTTTATAACTAAATAGAACTAAACTGATGCTATTTAAAATGTGACATTTAACGGGGGAAGTGTTGAACCATGAATTCTGTTAAATGAAAGTAACATACAACTGAAACAGAACACACTACCCTTTCTCTGGTAACACGGCAGTGCAGTTTCACCTCAGCAGACCATGTTATCTTCTCATTCTGTATTACGGTGGCATTTAGTCAGGCTCAAAATAACACTAGGGATATTGTTGATTTTGATAACTGACTTCTGACTTCTTCCAACAGTGCGAGGATCAAAACCAGGCAAAAATGTCCAACTTCAAGAGAACGAAATTAGAGGACTATGCTTGAAATCCAGAGAAATCTTTCTGAGTCAGCCTATTCTACTAGAACTTGAAGCTCCGCTGAAAATATGTGGTGAGTACTGTGATTTTAATTTGATGCTTGGCAGGGGGTGTGTCAGGTAAATGCAGACCTTAAGCAGAGAACAAATGCAGATGCTACTTTCACTTATTCACAGTGGAACTAATAAATGATTGTAGCAAAAGGGAAAATAAAACCCTGCTGGATGCTTAGGGCAGAGCGGGGAGGAGGTAACAAACGTGGGAGTTGGAGTGGGGACCAAAATAATCCAAACCCAAAAAATAACTGGTCCAGTTTCACTGGGTCTCTTGGGGAAAGGATTCACATGAAGTTTTGGAAAGGAGTTTTTGTATCAATGAAATAGTGTTTGGCCCAGTCATGACTGAACAAGGGGAAACAAAGGAGAACTACAGTAGTTTATTGTAGCTGCTATTCAGAGTTGAANACTGTGGTTTATCCTATTGTAACACTGAGGATTTTCAAATTGAAGTAGCTTGTTCAATATTTATAACATCGGTAGTCTAAAACCGTGATTTAGTGTTCTGCTTGTCAGAAACAAAACCATGATTTAAACTAAAGGCAGAAATACCAATTTCATTTTCGATACAACTTCACTGCTAGAATTTGAAATACTGAGTGTTTCAAGAAAACCAGAGATGGTACAAAGGAAAGCAAATTCCCCAAGTGGTCCGTTTTCCATCAGTATTACTATTGCTATGTGGAAATACCAAGAATGAGGTAAAGGTTCCTGATCTCACAGCCGCTAGTCAAGTAAAGGATTTAACTGGATGTCAGATTTGCATTTGAACATGTGGTTGGTTTCTTGGAATGTTGATTTTGAGTAGCTACATACTTCATCTTAGTGCAGTTAACCATTGCATTACATAGATGTTAAACTTCAGAATGTGATAATTTTATATACATTAAGATGAACTGTAATTTTTAAGTATGTCGTAGGCAGTATCTAACTGCAAGCTTTTTTCCTTTCTGAAGCGTCATTCATTTGTTTTTTCTCTAGAATCAATCAAAGAATGTAGCGAAGGGTCACTTACATGTTGTTTTTGAATACTCTTCACAGGTGACATCCATGGACAGTACTATGACTTGCTTCGACTCTTTGAATATGGAGGTTTTCCACCAGAAAGCAACTACCTGTTCCTTGGTGATTATGTTGACAGAGGAAAACAATCTTTAGAAACAATTTGTCTTCTATTGGCCTACAAAATTAAATACCCAGAGAATTTTTTCCTCCTCAGAGGGAACCATGAATGTGCCAGCATCAATAGAATTTATGGGTTTTACGATGAATGTAAGTAATACAGATGTGTGCATCTTTGGCTTGGGAAAGCAGGGTAGGAGGTGCTAGTGTTGCAGTATTAGATGATTCTTTCCTAACTTGCAGTTCCCTCTCTGCACTTCAGGGGGGCCCTTGGCCTATTTTTAGGAAGGGAAATGTGTCCTTTCCCTGCTCCTATTGGAGTCCAATCCTCACAGTACAAAGCAGCACGCAAGTGGGTAATTTTATTTCTTGGCCGCTATGTTAACTAACAGTTCTTACTGGTACATATTGTTAAAGTTCTTAAGATCATCTAATGAGAGATGAGAGAATTTTACTCGATGTGCTTTACAAAAGTTCACCTCTGTTTCTTTCATGTGAGGGATGATGATGATGTATCCTTGTGTTATAACTTAACTTGGAGAATGGGCTGGTCTTTACTGTGGTTATGTTACAGTGCTTGTAATCTACTTCATATTAAGACCTGTAACTTCGTAATGTTAGGCGGGGTGGTGGGGGGAAGACTGACCTTCTCTGGATGCAGTCCTGCTGGATTGTGTGCTGTTGCTTTGGCCAAAACCAGTATTTCCTTTCATAAGTGGGACAAAGTGTGTGTGAAGCCTTTAGCATGATGCGTGCTTGGATTGAGCACCAGATTCTTGCTCTTTCAGTAGGTGGCTTCAGCTGCAGAAGTTATTTGAACCAGTGCGTCAGCCTTTTAATGAAGAAATGGGCTTGTATTTATTTGGCATCACGAGCACTCCTTTTGAACAAACGCAGTGTTGCTATGCAGTTAATGTACCAGCTCTGTCACTGCAGAGTGCATCCAGGTCTATTGTGATGGAGACTATACGTAGACCTTGTGCTAACATAACAAGTAATTTTGCTGTGAAGTAGAAGTGTATGTTCATGTTTCAAAAGATGTGACTTAATCCAGATAATGTAGAGGAGATAAAACTGTTAAATTAATTGTGCGCTGAAGCATTCTCACAACTTCTGTTGTGGGACGTACTTGCCTTGTAGCTTACAAGATGTGTTCTCCATGTCTTGTTCCCCTTCAGCGAGGAAACAAAGATGTGTGGTATTTCAGAGTTGACTCCTCAGAGATTAATCACAGGCTTAGTCATATATCGCAAATATGTTCAGGGTTCATATCTGTTGGGAGAGTCCCTTTGAAAGTAAAACTGTAGCAGTTTCATTTTTCAGTCCTGTTTCTTTGCCTAGAGAGACTCTATGTGGTAAAGCACTAGCAGAAGTTTAAAGAAAATCTGCTTTCCAAGAATTGCTGTCTTGCCCTGAAGAAAATGGGAAATGGCAAGATTTTCTGAAATGGATCAAATTCTCCAAGGGATAGTTTTCCAAAGCAAAATTGGGACTGGAGAGTCTGGCTGTCAACAGTGGAATGCCGTTCTGTTGAACAGACTTGCGCTATCCTCAGAGCCACTTCAGAGCGCTCTGCCACGCTGAAAGAGACCTTTCCAACTTTCTTACGCGCAATAAAGTATGTCAGTGGGTATCAGAGAAGATAAATTGTTTATAGGCTTTAATGCTAACTTTTTGCAAGTCTTAGTAAACTTACGGCCGCTGTATTAGGCTGGTTGTAGTTGTGTTAGAAAAGTATATTGACTGTTTTTTTTTTCTCCAAAATGTCTTCTAGGTAAGAGAAGATACAATATTAAGCTGTGGAAAACCTTCACAGACTGTTTTAACTGTTTACCAATTGCAGCTATTGTGGATGAGAAAATATTCTGCTGTCATGGGGGTAAGTAACAGTTCCTTAGTTGATATTTGAGAAACTGGAATAGTCTGGTATCAACCATGGCAACTTCATGTTTACATTGCTGAAGCTTCCAAACTGGGGATTTTTCTCTGCCTTGGTTCATGTATGAGGTAGGGTTGAGCTTGATTAGCGTCAGTTTTGTGAATAATTGAGCTGGTAGTTTGTAACTTCAGACACAATGATATGCTTTTGCTTTTATACCAAAAGGCATATTTAATAGCCTCTCCTTTTGAGTAAAGAATCCTTGTAGGTTTTTTTAGACTTATAACTAGGATTTTTATGTACGTTCTGAAAACATATGTTTTCGTAGAATCGGAGTGGTTTGGGTTGGTAGGCACCTTTAAAGATTGTTTAGTAGAATCCCCCCTGCCATGGGCAGGGACATCTTTCACTAGGTCAGGTTGCTCAAACCCCCATGCAACCTGATGGGTTTGGAGTTTCATTTCTAGAAATTGGCTGTGTTATGCTATGTGATCCCTGCTTCATGCAACTTTTCAAAGTAATAAGATCCATGTTGAACCTTAAATGTTTTATCACTTGCAAGTAATTACAGTTGCCCAGGGAGATGTACCAGTGAAAAATGGTGTGAGGTCTGTTTGATATTGTATGTCATCTTACTAGGCCTGATCGTTAAAGTAAACATACCCTGTGATTTCTCGTATTAATGCTTCTTTTACTTAACAGTTCTTTTAGCAGACACTTGCAAAATATTACAGTGAGATTATTGTAATCCTGTAAAATGTGGAAATGGCTTTGCTTATCTTGCTTCCAGTAAATCTTCTAGAAAGTGACTTGTCTTCTGTTACAAAAGCTTTAAAACAAATGCGGGATTAAAAAAATGGCAGTTAACATTGCCGTTGAACTACATAAAATTGCAATGGTGAATCAGTTTGAATACAAATTATTTTTGTCTTGAATTAATACCTCAGACTTGCAGAGCAAAGTTGGACTAAAACGTGAACTGCATGTGTCTTAACTCTGAACAGGTTTGTCACCAGACCTTCAGTCAATGGAACAGATAAGACGAATTATGCGCCCCACGGATGTACCGGATCAAGGTCTACTTTGCGATCTCTTGTGGTCTGACCCTGACAAGGACGTCTTAGGATGGGGTGAAAATGACAGAGGAGTGTCCTTCACATTTGGTGCTGAAGTGGTTGCTAAGTTTCTCCATAAACATGATTTGGATCTCATATGTAGAGCTCATCAGGTATTTTAATTTTGTACATTAAACCATAGAATAATTTTGGTTCAGAGGGACCCGAGGTGGTCATCTGGTCCAACATGTACTCAACACAGGACAAACTCGTGTAAGCCTGAGTTGCTGAGGATCTTGTCCAGCCAAGTTCTAAATATCTACAAAGGTCGAGATTCCACTATTGCTGAACAACTTGTCCCAGTGTTTAACAACCCTTGTAATGAACATTTTTTTCTTAATGCATGTAAACTGTGGCTCTGATTCCTGAACAAGATTGTCTTGAACCTAGCAGAATCCTGTTTTTCTCATTGCTAATGGACTCTCTTGCTGAACTGGATTCTGCGATGGTCTTCCTGTTTTAATGTAAAAGTTTGGAACTCGTGCTCCTTGGATGTAGCCAGTTTTTCAGCTGCTGGCTCTGTTTAAGTTGCTTTGCACCTTGGCAGGAAGAATGTCCAGTCTAATATTTTTGCCTTTTTTTTTTTTCCCTAAAGGTTGTTGAAGATGGATATGAGTTTTTTGCAAAAAGGCAATTGGTAACTCTCTTTTCTGCCCCAAATTACTGTGGAGAATTTGATAATGCGGGTGCCATGATGAGTGTGGATGAAACTCTAATGTGCTCTTTTCAGGTATGGTATCTGGAGATTTTACCTCCTAGTTAGTGTAGTAACACTTCAAATTTGCTCTATATTGAACTGAAACTTTACTTTTACAAATCCATAATGCCTGTTTCAAATAGATCCTTACAGATACCACATGTAGACAGGGCTGTGTTTGCACTCATGTCTTCAAAAATGTGGTAAGCCCTTGCTGCTGTGAGTAGATGAACTTTCGTTTTACCCTGGAATTAAATTGTCCAAGCAAAGTTACCAGCTGTTAGCCTGCTTCCATTGGCGTGGGCTCCCTGGTCAGCTGCTTTAAGCCCTGTCTTAGCTCTGAGTAGGAAACACATTTATTTCTCGGCACATTTATGACTAGTCCAGGTGGCCTGTGTAATGCCTTTACTAGTGAATTAATTGATTGTAAGAATGCTAAAACTGTTTGCTAAATGACTGAACTATCTTTTCAGATTTTGAAACCTGCAGAGAAGAAGAAGCCCAATTCCAGCAGACCCGTAACGCCTCCCAGGGGTATGATCACAAAACAAGCAAAGAAATAGTCACTTTGGCGCTGCCTTGTTGGGACTTGTATTATAGTATATAACCTCCATTTTTAAAACTGTAATGTGTACTGTTCAGCTTGCTCAAAATAGATGATGTGTTTGTGGTTTTCCTTTTGATTTGATGAATGGCATTTGCTGGTTGTAACAGCGAATGAAAGACTTTTCTCCCTCCCAGGAAAAGAGTTTTAAACTTTCCTTTTGTTGGTGTTACAGCTGTACACTCCACAGCATCTTATCCTGTCATTATGGGTAATTGTACAACTGACTTTCTGAATCTGTACAATGAGTAGTGTAAATGCTTGTTTTCTTCTTTAGGATCTAAAGAGGGCACTAGTGTGCTGTGAGAGTAGAAATTTGTTACTGTCAGAAATTACATACTGTTTATACAAACCACTGTGAACTTTTTTACGTTAAAATTTGTTTTAAAGGGATTGCTTTTCTTTTAATGTCTTGTCATGTACACGTTAGTTTTATTGCTGTCAACATTAGAAATAACCTTCAACCTTGCCAGCGTCACTGGTATGATGTATATTTAATTCAGACACTCATCCCTCTCCGTATACTTCAGATGACAATTAAAGCCATTATTTTAAGCGTTTGTGTCTCTTTCCTGAAGCCAAAGTTCGCTTAGAAAACTGTTCGTACACGACCCACCACGCTGAGTTGGCAGGGCTTTCCATTCACGCCTTCCTCTTGGAGATAAAAGGAAGTCCTGACTTGAAATAGCAAGTAGAAATGCTGTGCTGTTTATTCTATTCATGGTAAAAGTAAACACATTTTTCTACGGTTTCCGTATGTTCGATCAAGTGGGCCGTTTTACACTGGTGTCTGTCCTGTGGCAGCCAGTGTCAGAAAGCGGGAGGTTGCAGAAATGGTTCTAGATCTGCCTGAATGGTTTTGTGCATTTTAGCCCAAGGACTTTGTTCTACAAAGAAGCCTAGGGGAAAAAAAAAAAAAGCTTGATAAGCCAACCAGAGGTGTTGATCTTGATCACTGGTTTATATAAATCTCTCACAGAATCTTGTTTTTTAAAAACTGTTAATCTTTTTTGAACAGATAACAGTGTACAATACCATGTAGTGAAAAATCACTTATTAAATGAAGAAATTGTTAAATCTTCTCAGTGTCAGTTTATCACAACGTATACACTACTGCTATCGGAGGACCTGACTTAGATAAATAAACTGTTCTGGAAACCCACAAATTCTTGGTTTGGATTTGTCTAAGCTACAAGCACTAGAGGTATATTTTTAAAGAGGGGTGTTCGATTCGGATCCAGTTCTGGAGCTTTAATGCACATATTGCCCCTAAATACAGGCACCCTCCCACCAGAGGGGGTGGGTGCAGGCATGAAACTCCCGGAGCGCTTCACACTTTGCCGTGGATCTGCAGAACTGTCTCGCAGGCAGGTTGGAACGCTGCGGTTCAGCAGCCGGAGACACTGGTGCCTGAAGGTCTGTGTCTCACGGCCCTGTGCTCGGGGTAGCTGCGGACTGAGGCTTCCCAGGCACGTGTAGCAGCAGCCGTTCCCGAGGTACGCGTGCGTGGGACGACTGGCTCGGCTCGGCTCGGCTTGTGTTTGTCGTTCTGTGTTTTGAGTGGAGTGTCCCTTGAATGCACCTACTGCTTGGTCGGGAGCATGGACTTCAGAGGGTCACAGCTGAGAACGAGACCAATTTCCTCTGGTTCTTAATTAAAGAACTGTAAATTGTTGGCAAAGAAGGAAAGTTCAGTAAACTTTACCACTGCTGGCTGTTCCGTTAGCAAGGCGTGGTGCGCACCAGCTGAAGCAGGCTGAGCTGGACTTGAGGGATAAGGTCTTACCCGTGACAGGAGTGCGGTTGGTCTGTATTCCTTGGTCTGCCGCCACCTCTCTCGTGTGCCTTGTGGAAAATACTGTGAGATTTTTAGAAGTCGCATGAGGTGGCTTGTTCAGCATCGCCAGCTGGTTCCAAAACTGCTGCAGTGATGAACTTGTGGTGCTTGCTGGAAGGAGTGTCTGTCACTGAAATGCCCCCTCGGAAAAGCCACCAGCTCTGCTCTGGCATCCTGCTTAGCGGATGAGTTTCCCTTCGCTTCTGGCGTGAGCTGAACTTTTTGATGAAGATGCATCGGCCGAGCAGTCCCCAGCCATTGATTTTGGTTTTTAATGTATTCTCTGCCAAATCAAAGAGCCTTTTTCCTACTCTGAAGACTTCCCCCCCCCAAGCTAATTAATCAAACCACCTCTTAGTAACTTTTGATGAGCTCATTAGATTAGGTGTCAGAGATTGCCTGTTAAAGGCTTTCTCGCAAACTTACTTTCACCCATTAAATCACACTTGTGGGTTTTTTTATAGCTCCACAATTCTTCTCCCTCCTTGTAAAATAGTCACCTGCATGTCTCTTATTGATCTAGCAAATAATGGAGCACATGTGGAACCAGTTTTTATTTGACCTGTATCTAAAGAATGCATCACCCCGTCTCTGCAAGCATTAGCTCGCCAACCATTCTGCGTGTCACACCTTTTTCCTCTGTGACTTGTTTTTTCTCTCCTCAAATGCAGTTTTAGTGACACACGTGCCTATTCTGGGCCGCGTGTTCTGCTTGGCTGCATTCCCCCGGGGTGGTTCACGCACCTCGGGGTGAAGGAAGTCCCATGGCACCATGGTGGAGGCGGAAAGGTTCCTGTGCTGCCGCCGAGGCAGGAAGGAAAGACGACCTCCTGATCTCGCTGCGGGTTGCGATCAAAAGTTCAGAGGCGCGTTTTATGCCCGTTTGTTGGGGTTGGGTTTTTGATAAGTGCAGGGAGAGAAGGAGCAGCAGACGCCAATTTCCCATTATTTTTCCATAATAATACTTGCAGGAACATCTAGTTTACACACGGAAGGGACAGAACAGCGTGTGAGCTTCCCCGCACCCCGGCCGCCCTTTCCTGCTGGCCCGGGGCTCCGTAGACGTTGCGAGGGGCAGGCTGTGGCAGGGAGGGGCACCAGGCCTTGCCGAAGATCTCCGCAACAGGTAGCAGGAAAGTTGTGATGAACCCCAGTTCCCTTCAGTCCTCGTCTTGTGCCTTTTGCGGTACGCCACAGTTCAACTTCAATGTGCTACTCCAGAGAAGAGGGGCAAGATCTGAGGCGCTATCCGTCATTTTGGTGTCACTCCAGGTAGTGGCGCGTTTCTCTTTAGTTTTTCTGAAATAAAATGAGTCGTCTTTGCCATCTAGCTGTCGAAAGGCTATTTTTCAGCACAGGTCATCTTTGATTGTTCCTGGTTTGCTTTAGGATGTGTCGGTGCTATTGTGGCTTTCGGCGGCTTTCAGTCCCGAGTTGTGAAGTGAAGCTGTGGTACTTTAAAACCAACAACAAAACATTTTTTTGCTTGCAGCGGTAAGACCTGATCGCCAGCAGTGCTCAGGTCTCCGTGGGAGGATACGGGAGGTTCGGGCACGCGAGTCCCTGACGTGTCCGATGTACTTCAGACCCAAGTTTAAACTCTGAAAGATATTAATTATTGAATGAGAACCGGATCTAGAAAAGAACACTTGGGGGTGCAGCAGCATCGGGCCCCATGCATGGTGAAGCATCAAGACCCCCACAGCCAAAGCTCCCAGGGTGTTGGAGGGGGCGAGGGGCCAACGCGGGGTGCTCAAGGTGGGCCGAGCTGCCCGTGTGCTGCGCCGTAGGCCCCCAAGGTGCCACGTAAAGCATTTCTTATTCAAAGTTGTGGCTTGCAAGGTATGAGACAAAGCGTGCTCTCCTCAGGTGTTTTAGGCAGCTGTTGAGGTCCTGAGGTCGAGCTCTTTCCAAGCAGTCGGGTTTTCTACCCTTCCTGCTTCTGTTGAAAGGAGGGGCTTGAGCCTCAGGGATTTCAGTGTTAGAAAAATGTCTTTCTGGTCTCTTGTTTTCACGGGCATTTGTGTTTAAGTTAAAAAAGCTCTTTTTCTTTGTAAGATGCAGTCCAGTCTGCAATTCCACTGGCCATCTTCTGTCCCTGTTCCCCTTTGACTGCAGGCGTCTGGCACTGACACCCATCAGCATCTGTCCCTCGTACACTGGAATTTGACTGCCAGGTGCCAGCGTTGCCCCAAGGCTGGTTCTGATGTCCTGCCCCGGGGACACGGCAGCCACTGGCGGTGCCAGGGGTGGCGGCGGTGTTGAGGGTGGCACTGGGCTCTGGGCTCTGCCCTGGTGCTTTGGGGAGTCCGTGGGCTTCACCCTCAGACTCATGGTCCTGACCCCCATCATCCCAGAGCAGAGAGCTCAGACTAAGATTAACAGACTTGGCTTTGTGAAAAAGTTTGCTATTACCATAAAAAGAAGCGTAGGAATTGGGAGTTTAACCCGCCGGCAGGCTGGGAAGAGGTTTAAGGTGAGGCCCTGGGGCGAGGCAGCTGAGCCCCCCCTGCTCCAGCCCTCTAACGCTGGATTCACCCTTAAATCGTGCCCTGGGCACCAGCCTGGTCCTCACCGAGAGCTTCGCAGCTCTGCTGGCAGCACCTCCTCCCGCTAGACAACCGAGGCACCTTGCAGACGTGGTTAACGTGCAGCCCCTCAGAGCTCACATGCACAGACTGGTTATTGGGATTTTATTTAAATTCTGCGAATGAGGTTTTGCATTTGCGATCAGGCTGGTAGCTCCGCCCAGCAGCTGTGCTCGGGGGCCAGGTGAGCCCATGCTGGTCCGTGGTACAAAGAGGACTCAGCTCCTGGGGGAGCAGAAGCTGGCTGGTTTCTTCTTAAAAACCTGTACTCCTTACCGAAAAGGGGGTTGGGTCTGTTGAGCTCTCAGGAGAAGATCTGCCATCTGCAGTTCCAGCCCTGAGCTGGTTGGTGCCTTCCACCATTAGCTGATTGTGTTGGTGTTGACTGGAGTCAGCTGAGACCAAAATACCTGAATTAGCTGGAAACTCCCAGGACAAAACTCCTCCCTGCTGCTGCTCCAGGGTTGCACCTTTGCTGTCCTGCGCTCCTGGGTGCTCAGCTGGTCTCTGCAAGTAGGTGTTTTGGGTTGATGGCTGAGGGATGGGGGGTTCAGAGCTCTGGGAGGACAGAGGTGAGATGATCCCTTGCTTTGGGATGAGGCGCTAGAAAATTTTCAGGTTCCAGGAAAAGTTTTAGGCACTCTCCAGGAGGAAACAAGAAACAAATGTTTCTAGGCTTTAAATGCGTAAAAATGGAGAGACACCTCTTTGTTAGGGAAGAATTAGAAATATTTCAGCTTTGTCCTAGCAGAGGTGCAATAGAGATGCGTCCTTGCTACTTTCTGCAGCTGAGTTTGCTCAGGGCACTTCCAAAACCAGCTCGTGTTTGAAAGATGGAGGGGAACCCTAAACAAGAAGAGGCCTTCTGATAGAGCATGCGCCTGTAAATGGAGGCAGGTTAATCCAGGCCTAATTTCTAGGGTTTACGCTTTTGTAATCCACTTGATCCCTGGACCTCCACCTACTTTGTGGGACTAATCTGTGCCCCCGCTCAGCAGCCGAGCTCTGATCTCAGCAGAGGCTCCCGATTTCACTTCACGCCTGTCCTGGATGTCTGCTCGGTTTGTTGGGCGGGCTGGCGGAGGGGGGTGGTGGTGGCTGATTTTAAAAAGTTTAAAAAAAAAAACAAACCCAAAAGTTTAAACTCCGTCCGGCGGGTCCTGTTCCGGCAGCTCCCACTCAGGGACGTATCGCAGCGAGCCTGGGGGGAAAAAAGCTGCAAAACCGGAAAATGTCGGAGTGGGGACCCGGGCTCGGGGGCTCCGGGACCTGCTTGGAGCCTGTTCGGGNGGGCCTTGGCTCGGTGAGTGCCGGCCTGGGGCGGGGGGGTTGCAGCGGGACCCCCCGGGGCCGCCACGTCCTTCCCCTCGGGGGTCCCGCCGGGGCCCGGGGCTCCGTCCCGCTCCGGGGGCAGGGAGCCGACACGGTCGCTCCGGGCCGGCGTTGCGGGCGCTGGGAGGTTGGGCAGCCCCGACCGCAGCCCGGGTCCCGGTTGCTCCATGCGACGGCTCCGGGCCCAGCGGCCCGAGTGAGCCCAGAAGTCGTCCTGCAACCGGCCGGGGGGGGGGGGCTCGATGCGCGGGGCAGCTCCCCGCGGGGCTCCGGTGGGCTCCGCTCGGCACCCGGAGGCTGGGAATGAAGGTGTTGCCACGGTGGTGGCAGCGTGGGGCCACCTCCATACCCTATAGCGGGTGATGAGGTGGCCTGGAGCCCATGTGCCCTCCAACAGCCACCACTGCTGTGAGCAGATCCCACTGGAACCCCCCAAGATCCCCACTTCCAGGGAGCCGAGGGGAGGGAGAGCAGCCCCGGGGCACAGGCAGAGCCATGGCAGCTCCAGCGGGCCAAGGTCAGCTTGTGCTGAGCTCCCCAGCTGGCTTTGGCCAAGGACGGATGCACAGAGAGCCCCGCCAGGCTTAGGGATGTCGTCGTTGTCTGCCGGCAGCAGGAGCGGTTTTCGGCAGGGTTTGTGGGCCAGACAGTCTCACCAAAGAGGAAGGGCAAGCTGGTGGGGCCGCGACAGCGCTAAGCTGCAACCGGGATCGTCTGCAGGTTTGGGGTTGGTCCTGCCCCTCGCTGGGTGCCCACAGGGACAGGCTGAAGCCGGGATGCCTGGTGGTGAGGTCAGCTCTGGAGGATGCAGGGAGAGGAAGAACGTGGGGGAGGACGGTATCGCCCACCGGCCAGGCTGAAATGCAGGGATCACCTACTTATTTTGCCTGCAAAGGCTGAAATAATAGTGGCCCCTGATGTTAATGAAGGGAAATTATGGCTATTCTGCAGCTTGGTGGTGTGGCTGGAGGGTGAGGAGGCTCTGGTTAGCCTGTGGGCAGCTGGGCTGCAACTGCGGCCACCTGAAGGGACAAGGGCAGCTCTGGGAGCACAGTGGAGGGTTTGTCTCAGACCCGATGCTAACAGCAGCCTGCCCCGGTGTGTAGGGCATGAGAGAGCAAAGGAAGGGGAGGAAATCACCTGCTTCCAGCTTCTGACCGATATCCTCCATCGATCAGTGTCTAATAGAAACACAATGGCTCTTTCCAACAGGAAACCAGCAGCTGCCTCCTCTTGCATCACGAGATGCGAGATAAGGGCTGGTGATTTTTTTTCTCTGGTAATCGATGCTTTGTTTTGAGATGTTTGGAAATACCTCACGAGGAAGTTCCTCGTTGTAGGGGTGCAAACAGCACCAGGGAGGGCGGCAGGGGCTCCACGTTGTGCCGTGGGAGGTGGCGCAAAACAAGCGGTGCTACCGTTAAGCAATTTCCCGTCAGCAGAGCCCATCCACGCTGCCCGGCCGGCCGCCTCCGAAAGAAGTGTCATGCTCTTGTCACGCTTGCTGTGGTGAAATGAGGGAGACTTGGCATCCTTGGTCAGCCCCGAGTGGGGAGGTGACAGTCTGCTCTTGTTCCTCAGACATTGGCAGGGTGATGCCAGCTTGATCCGGAGCCATGTCCAGGTATCTGAAGCACTTCACGGTGGTGGGTGATGACCCCGTGCAGTGGAGCAACGACTATCAGAAATGGGAGGAGGAAGAGGAGGAGAATGGGGAGAAGCAGCCAGATTCAGAGATCAAGCTGGAGCCCACCAGGAGCCGTGTCTCCTTCCAGGATATGATGAAGAAGCTCTTCAGCTCCCACAGGTTTCAGGTGAGGCAGAACAAACCCAGGCCACGGGGAGATGAGGGTGAGATTTGGCCAAAGGCACCCGTGACAGCAGAGCCGATGTGGGATAGAGCTCAAGGCGGGCTGGGAGCAGCACCAAGCTCGTGAGCAGTCATGGTGCCTGCAAGGGCGGCTGTTGCCTCTGAGCTGGGCTGTCCTGTCGGAAACGAGCCACACCGCAGCGGGCGCAGGTGTTTCCTGAGCGGCGACAAGCCTCGGTGCGCGCTCGTCACGGTGCCGGCAGAGGCACATGCTGTCCCTCAACTTGAGTTCCCCGAGACCCGCCGCGCCAAGTGGTGGGAAACGGCTGGGTTTGGTGGGGAGCCAAGTGGTTTTGTACAGGCGAGACTTTGCAGGAATAACCCACTGACCAGGGGCTGTGGGAGTGGGAGTCCTGGGTGGGAGTGACAGAAGGCTCTGCGAAATGCAGCCAGCCAAATCGGGGATGCAGGGTGTTGGGGCGTGTTTAGCTGAAGGTGGCATCGGGTCCTCTTGCCGATCTGTCTGTGCTGGGAGAGGGTTCACATTGGTTCTTCTCCTCTGACAGATCCTGGTTGTCTGCTTGGTCATCCTGGATGCCTTGTTGGTCCTCGGGGAATTGCTTATGGACTTGAAAATCATCCATCCGGACAAATACAATATAACCCCAAAGGTAAAATGCAGGGAAGTGTCAATGTGAACCATGATTTCCCTCTCTTTGGTGTTTAAAGCCCACTAGATAGGACAACCAGGCAGGTAGGACCTTGACCTTCAGCCTTGCCAGCAGTTGTAGGTACATGGATGAAGGTCTGGCAGGGACTCGTGTGACAGCCCTGCAGTGTGCGGGGCCAACCTGGCTCGGCTCATGCCGGTCTGTGCAGCAGCTTCATGTTTCCTCGGCCTGCAGCAGAGCTGAATTGCTCTTGCCACTCTTCTGGTTTTCTTCACTCCTCCTGGTCTGGCTTACCCAAAGCTGCTGGCTGCCCAGCTGTGCTTGCTCTGGTTGTCCCTTAGAGCAGAAGAAAAGTCCCCAGCCCTCCTTGTAGAGCCAAATCAGACGTGCCCTCAAGCGGTGGAGGTTTTCCAGCCTGCCCTGCTCGCGTGCACACAGGAGAGGTTCCTGGCCTTGAACTTGCGCTGTCTTTTCCCAGGTTTTCCATTACCTCTCCCTTTCCATTTTAACCATCTTCCTGGTTGAGGTGGGGTTTAAAGTCTTTGTCTACCGCTGGGAGTTCTTCCACCACAAGTTTGAAGTGCTGGACGGGATCGTTGTCATCGTGTCGTTCATCCTCGATGTCGTCCTCATCTTCCGGGAGCATGAGTTTGAAGCTGTCGGGCTCCTGATACTCCTGCGGCTGTGGCGCGTGGCCAGGATTATCAACGGTAGGTGTGTGCGTGGCCGGTCGGGAGCTTCCCCTGGCGCGTGGGCTGGATTTGGCGACCTTACCTGAATTATCTGGGCTCGTGTCTTTGTTCCCTTCTCAAGGCCATTTGTGAGACCCCGGGGTCTTGCTCTCCCAGCGAACTCAAGAGTTTCGCCCATGCGGTTTTTGTTGCCAGAGTGTGGCCTTAATTAGGCTGTAATTTCTTCGGAGCAACAATCTGCCGCTTGAGTTGGTGTGATGCCTTGGTGACGGGGGCACAGCAGCTGGCCTGAGCTAGTTGAGATGCCCAGCTCTAGCACAGCACCATCGGGCACGTTCCCCTAAAAACAATCCGTAATCTGTTCTTGCACCCCTCCCTCCTGGAGGGGAATGGCTCACGTCTTAAGTTTGCGTTGTAGGATCCTTTTGTCAATGTTTTAACAGGGGAGCAGGATAAACCCCTGCCTTCCTGAATCTACTTCTATAGCAGAGTAGGTTTTACTGCTCTGATGTTCTGCTGTGACTCCGACATCCCCTCCAGGGATGCTGCAGGGAACATCCTGATCTCACTCTGGATCTTTCTTGCTTGGATTCAAAGGGTTTACCATAAAAAGAGGAATATAGAATGTCCCCAAATCAGACTTTACTGACTCTGCTATTGTAATTGTAAGTTTTTGCAAATAGATGTAAATTCAGACACTTCTGAAACAAGTGTAGCTGGAAACATTTTCTTCCTTCTCAGGGAAGGAATTTTGGGATTCAAAAAAAAAAACGTAGCAATGAGATTATCCCTAATTCCTGCATGAAACCTCAGCCCAAGTGCTGTCCTGTGCCTACGAGTGCGCTTTTGGTGAGTGCTCTGTACTTGATGCAGCTCTAGGTCTTGTTAGTTGGAATAAAAAGAAAGGATGGCTAGGGCCGTGTCCTTCACCTGCAGCTCCCCGCTGCCATTCTCATGGGGACAATGTGCCTGATCAGCAGCAGTGGCCAGGAAAAGGAAAGATGTGAGAGTAGCTCATGGCTCTTTTTAGTTCGGAGTGAAAGTCAGAGAGAAACCGGATTCGTGTGCAGCTGCATGAGCCACAGGAACTTCACGCCATTTTACAGCAGAAAAAAAGTATTGCATTTACAAGTAAATCTCCTTATCCTTGGGTGCTTCTGGTTTTCCCCTACAAGTTTCTCGTCATGCCCTCTTGCTTGGAGCAACAGAGGGAATAAACAGAATCTGCCCCAAGCTTCGGGTGTTGTATGTCTAAGCCTAGGCATGGTTCACTGCCTTCAGTTGCTGTTGATTGATAGGGACCGGGTTACAGGCAGGTGGGGACTGTTTGATGTTATCAATGCAAATAAGCAGCATCACCTCTTTGTCTTCAGAGAAATGAACCCCCAAACCCCAAGCCTGCTGCCTGTAGCACTAGAAACACAGGCACGCATCAGTGCCTGCCTTCGTGCACGTTGTTCTGTCAACAGCCGGAGGAGAGCTCTGTCGGGTAGGAAGAACGTGATGTTCTTGATGCTCTTACCGAGCTATTTTTTTTTTTTTTCCTCCCCTCGGAAAAGAGTGGGAAGAAAAAGCCTTTGCTTTGGGGGCTGAGTTTACATCTAATAACCTAACAATATTTCAGTAGAGAAGTGACACCTCTGCTGAGAAACTGCGTGCCCTTACTGCAGCCACACAAGGTGAAGCCAAAACCTTAAGGACCTGATGATGTGCCGTGTCCTGTTACACCAGGCAGGAGCGATCGGCCCCGGGGGTGGACGAGCCTTGTGCCCCAGGCTGTGCTGTGCACTGCTGTTAGAGCAAGGCTCCCGACTACATGAAACCGGCTAAAATGCAGCCCCTCGTGACAACAAAGCTGCCAGTTACCTTCTCCCCAGGCTCTGCCAAGGGAGCAAATTCAAATTCAGGATTTGAATGACAGTTTGACTGATTAATTCAGCTCAGAGGCCAGACTGCCTCTTCCCAGCAGAGTGTTGGTATCTGAATCCCTGGGGTGGCTAATTTAAAACCCTCCTCATTAAGAAAAGCACTGGGAAGGGTGGTTTGAAGATGACAGAACCAGAGCTTGAGAGGAACACGTTTAACTCCTTGAGTACAGACCCTGTGTACTGTTAACCTCCTGCTAGTGGCTGTTTTACATTGTAAAACGAATCCACTGTGAATTGTTTCACAGGAATAATTTTATCGGTAAAGACCCGCTCCGAACAACAAGTGTCCAAGCTAAAGCAAGCAAACCTGAAACTTGCAACAAAGGTTGAACAACTGGAACACAGCTGTGTAGAGAAGGTAAGAAAACACTCTTAATTTAAACATGTTTTACCCACTGGCTGCTCCCCAGGACAAGCTGGCTTGAGATCCTTTTGCAAGGTTGCCACTGCCAGCTTGGTTTCTTCATTAGAAAGTTGTGGGGTAAGCTGGGCTGAAGAACCACAGCCTCGCCTGTCCTGCCCGTGCTTCCCTTTGCTGCTTCTGTTGCAAAGGAATGATGGCTACCTCTGTCCTACTTACTTTAGCCAGGTTGTCCTGTTTTTACTGCAGTGACATACCTTAAAATAGTTTCCCAGGTTCCCACAGATCTTCCCACTGCTGAAATGTAAGAGCTATATTAATGATGTGACTTTTGTCTCCAACAGGAGCAAGAAATTGAGAGGCTTAACAAGCTATTAAAACAGCATGGACTCATCAGCGAGCAAAAATAGGAGGCCAGTTTTCCGAGGTGGGGAAGTCTGCCCTGGAGAGTGCAGTGTTGAAATCTACCAGTTTGACCTGAAAGGTTTTCCTGTCTCTTTGCTTTCTCTTGTATAGTGTTGTCTATAAACATTTTCTATTTGACGACATTTTGATTTGATCTTGCAATTGCAAAAATAATTTTGCTGGAAAATTAATCACATGTATTCCCTGTAAACAGTGATTTCATAAGACCTTTCTTGTACAGTTGTGCAGCCGAAACTGCGAAATAATTTAATAAAGACACATCTTTACAAGCTGTACATCCACAAAAGTACCACTTATTTTAAATAACTGAATTTTTCTGTGATAATGTTCTTTGTTTGCAACATGTTGTGGAAACTTGTAGTACAAATGATAAGAATCCAGGCTGAAAAGGTCATTTCTTCTCTACAAGATGACCGTTCATCATTAGTACATCTCTTCTTTGCCAACCATTATTTTCATATTGTTGGTAGTTTCCTCATTTCTGTTGCTGCTTGTGCCACTTTGTTATTTATATAACGTTCATTTCAAAAATACCAACATACCGCTCCTTTAGTTGACAATCAAATCAGCACCAAAATAGAGGCAAACATGTGCCATCTTACGTCAAACAATGCCTTGTTCTCAGCAGCAGATTTGAGTTCTGATACTGCGTTCTCTCATCTTCTTCCATTTTAAGCGTTCGTTTGCGGCCCACTGGGCTGCAAAGTTCTTTCTGCTTCCACAGCTCATAAATCAACACATTAAAAGAATTAGAATATGTAAGAACAGATGTAGGTGAGTGGACTGCTGGGAACAGTTAGACTCCAGAAAAGCCATTAGAAAGCATATTCTAAAGGACCGGGCTGGCGTATGAACACAACGTGAACTTCTTCAGGTACTAGAAGGTCCCTGTGGTGAGACTATTTTATAGTTGAAGAGTAAGATTCAATAAGTGGGAATTTTGAAAGGTGTTGACTATAGCAGGCATCTCCAATTGACTTCAGCCAGAGTCAGCTGGAAGGGTCATTGAGCTTTTCTGAAAGCATAACTTAACTGTTTGGATTTTTTAAAGAAAGGTAATTAATTAGTGGTTTGGGAAAAATAGCTAGAAATATGTGGCTTATTCATCCATGAATACAGATAAAGCAGAGGCCTTATCTAATAGCACATGATTACTTCAATTAACAATTTATCTCTGCTGTTCACAGAATAATGAAGCCTACTTTCCTTTGGAGCTGTACTGTGTCCCTGTGCTCTTCCCTTCCCCTCCTGCCTCCACACTGCTAGGCAGGCAGCTCAGACTAGCGCTACTTCAGCGCATCCGATGTGCTGGAAGGCTGGTGGCTGTACATGTGCTGACTGGCCAGCTAGAGCCGCCATCAAGTTCATACTGCAACCTTTCTTTTCTCTTGGCAGAGGTATAATTGGGAACTTTCCACTTAATGTGAGGTTTTTTTCTGCTCTAAATGCTTCTGAGAACCCTCACAAGGGCTCACGCTTTCTCTCTTGGCCAATTTTAACCCAGTGCGTCTACAATTTAGAAGAAACTGATGGCCCATCACAGTGACTGGATGAACCTCGCTTCTCTAGGAAATGGACTAAAACCCAGAAAAAGCAGAAATATGGTGGGATTTTTTTTTGATGCATACTTACCTTAGACAAATGGAAAGAAAAAATCAAAGGGTAACTTGGCATTAATGGTGGGCCAAGCTTTATAGCCTGGCTCTGCAGGTGAAGAAATATCAGTGAAAACAACAGAACTTGTTATAGGAATAGTCCTTTCCCTTCCTGAGGGAAGCTGCAATGAAAATACAAATGGTCATTAGCTTCAGTCTTCTCTTTGTATGACTGCTTTGTTTGGACTGGGTTATATTTTCAGCTGTTATTTGTACAAAGGTTTGGGTTTTTTTTCTTCCCCAATATACAGTTCCATGTTTCTTTTCATGAATGATGTATAGACTTTTATTGAAGTGTGTTTTGGCAAGCAGCCCACAGTTATGTTTGAGTTGGAACAGAAACTGTTGGCTGTAATACATTCTAATGTGAAGTGCTACCTTTAGATAAAGAGATCAGCTGGGTCACTGTTGCACAGCTGATACCTAAGCAAAACAAGCCATTCTTTTTATCTTAAATCCTGTAATTTAATTACGTACCTGCTTCAATGTGGTGGTAGTGATTGTTGCTGTAACATTCACTATTCTGGCTTGTGGATTGACAAGGGATCCATATTTAGTCCACTTCACTTCTATTTCAAGTGATACTGGTATTTGGCATGAGCTCTGAAAAGTGTTACAAATTCTCTCATTGTCTGACTTGTACAGAAGCAACCACATTAATTATTCATCTTATTAAACTGGCAGAATGCCCCCAGAAAGCTCGCTCCGAGAGGTTACCAGAGCAACTGCGCCATGTCTGTGCCCTGGACTGCTGCCTGTGCAGGCACCACAGGTGCTTGCAGTCTTGGCTCGGGGTTGTCTCTGCAGTTTCTCCATAGGTGACAAACCAACTCTGTAACTGCACTTCGGGCAGGACTGTTCTACCTGAGTAGGGCAGGACTTTGGCTCTTAGTGCTGAGCTGGCCCTTTTTAGTAGGGAGACTTATTTCAGTAATACCACTGGGACAGTAGAAAATCCTTAACTCTGTCAGGGCAGAAATTTGAAGCCTACAATCTTAAATATTTTTAGGTATTTCTTCTTGAACTGTCAAGTTTCTGGTTACAGAAATCATTTGCTGTTTAGTTGTATAGCATGCAAGAAACCTATATACAAGCTGTCATCGAGGGGGTGCTGTCATTCATCACGTGCCAAGCAGCACTGCCTACCACCAATTGCAGGGACTGCGCTGCATCAGGAGGAAAAGGGCTAGTACAGAAGATGTTAAGAATAAATGTAGTGTTTGGGTCACTCAAGTATACTGTTTCTGTGCTTTAAAGGATTCTTGCTATCTTACTGTAACCTGGTATAAGAGCACCAAGGAGAACACTGATTCTGTTATTTTACTCTTTCAACCTTACCTCTTATGCTTCATCCCATCTGAAGAGCAAGACTCTAAACTGTGGCTAGAACTCATTTTATACCTAACATGTTGTCCTGATCCATAACTGAGGTGTCTGGATACCAGCTTGATTAAAAGTAAACCCTGTCTTCTACAGCAAGAGTGAAACTCCTCATTTGTGAATATTCCAGGAGGACTTTCCTCTAGTTTGTTTCTGCACTTTTTTTTTTCCCCTATAGGTCTGAGAAACCTAAGCTGATGCTGCAGTACAGGTACAGATCTCAGGAGAGAGGACAGTAAGAGTGAAGGGGTTGGTGGTAGTGGTGTAACTTTCACCTGTTCTGAGGTGTGCAGGTGAGTTATCGGCACCCAGTCAAGCACATCCTGGGCTTGAGAATTTCCAAATGAGGCCACGTATTCAGGAAAGCTTTGTCCCTTCAGTAAATCTAGGAGGGTCTGAGTCAAAGGCTGGCATTTCATAGCTGCACTAATTCTTCCAGAAAAAACAAAGACAAGTTAAAGCAAAATCCATTGGTTTGGCACAGTAATAATTTCTCCTTGCTCTCATGCACTGTTCAAGCCTTCTGGCTACAGTTGCTAATGTACACAATCTTTTCAAGAGAAAGACCATCATCAATTAAATGACATTTTTTATAATTAAATACTTCTACAGCAGTATAAATGTCCCAGGACCCAAACAGATCTTAATGAAAAGGGTTGTCAGAGGGTTGAAAGCACTAAATCAAAAAAAGAAGAAATGTCCTCTTACCGTAACTTACAGCCTGATATCATGTTATAACCAAATAATATTGGGGTTCTGGCTCCCTGTGCTGCCAGACAGTCCTGGTTGGATGTACTTTGCAGAATGGTAAGTTGACTGTATTTGTTAGTATTCTGAATGATGCCAGATGTAACACACAGTTAAAGGGAAATTCAATACTTGATGTATATCATGAAGAAAGAATCCTTAGTCATAGCCTTAAAATATATCTGAAAATGCTATAATAGCTCAAGACTCCTCTTACACTGTGAAGAAGCACTAGAGTGTACAATGAAGGTCTAAATCTACCTCCCTAAAAAGTCCCAGGAGATTGCAGTCAGGACTGAGTCATTTGCTATTTCTAAAACATAGCCAAAAAAAGCACACTTTTACTTTTGTTAAGAACAGACACATTTTATAGATGTCCGTGCTAGAAAGTGTTCGTGAAGATGGACCAGAACAAGTGCTGCAGACAAAATTTCAACAGGGAAAGGATATCCTTGTGGCCGGAAGCCCGCTCTTATAGGCAGTCCAACAACATAACCGGGATTACCGCTGAGCGGAACTGGCTTTGTATTTACCTGCAATGCAAATGTTACAGTATTAGTCCTTATCCTATACTGAAGTGGTTGGAAAACACAGAAATATTTAACTTATTTTAGGATTATTAACGGCCTTGAACAACGATAGTAGTAAGACTGCTCTGTAAGATTATAACAGTCCTCTAAACATTGGGGCAGGCTTTGCTTTCACTGGATACAGTTACACAGAGTCACAAGATGACTCTTCTGAATGTGAAAAACAGACTTTGGAGACCTTTATTGCCCAGTTCTGAAATGCTGCCTCATTTATGTATCCAGGGCAAGTTACATTTTACCTTGTTGCTAACAATTGTTCTGATTTAAGTTTAATAAGTTTTGTAATTAAATGTCTTTCAACAAGTCATCCGTAACATCTCCAGCAGTTACCTGAGTAAAGCTGATTTCAAAGCTCTGCTGTATTGAAAGTGCTTCTTTGTTAATTGCCCCCAAGACAAAAGAAGCAGCTGCTTCTATTATTTCTCCTGCGTCTGTGTATGTAATGTGATAAGTCACCTGAAAATTAAACATTTTAGATATTAATTAGAACAAATACATAAGAGTATGGAACTAGAAAAAAATAATTTAAAACTATGTAAGTATTGGTTTCTTTCTTCCTCGCTTAAGAAACACTCAACTACATCGTAGAGATGTACTATATCCTCAGTTGTAGTAAGAATGGGCCCAGAAAACAGGAGGAACTGAAGTACTGCTCAGTAGGTGGCTAGTCATTTTACAATGACTGTGCATTAAAAACACAAGGACCTGCCTCTGTATCCAAGGTAGCATATGCTTTTATAAGCACTGATACTTAGGGACTGATTAGACACTTTCCCTCCAGATGCTGATCTAGCTTTCTCCTACAAATTAAGACATGTGGGTTGGAAATACTGCCTATTTATTCTCATTTGTCACTCATTTCCTGTCTGTAAAGGGAGAGAGATTCAAGAAGAGCAAGAAAAAAGCTGTGGTCTGATCTGACAGATAAAAACATGGCATTCACAAAGTAGCCACATCAGTAGATTTACGTATAAAGGACATGATTGTTAGCCACAAACCAAGCCACTGATTAGCGATGGCCAGCAACAGATCTAGGGTTGGAGCCTCGTAAAAACTGACTTCTTGATAAACCTCTTCTAAGCATAAGCCCAATGTTCATCTATTTAAGATGAAAAGATGACATGATTTGTTCTGTGTATTCCTGTCTCTGCAACCACTGAAGTCATCTTCGCCCAAGCATAATGTAGATTCTAAACTCGTGTTGTCTGTTATGTCATATACACAGAGTAATAATAGAAAAGGATTTCATGCTGTCTCTGTGTTATGTTGCATATAGTTATTATTTTGTTGCAAAACACTCTCTTTTATCCCAAAGTCAGTGTTTCTCCTGTCACATTTGCTTTGGAGATGTCACAATATATGGAAACTGTGCAAGGCCTTTCTCACATCTTTGTAATTTGTGAATCAGAAATTATTTGATGCATACATGCTTTCCATCAAATGTGAGGAGGAAAAGAACTGTCATACCTACCCCGAGAACTATATTTATGCATAGTTCATCCAAAATTATAGGGAGCCTGAGGACATCACTACCATTAAGTAAAGTCCGCATTCCATTCAGAGACTGGACAACTATGGACTGGACAGTAATATTAACCTGAAAAACAAATTAATGTCATTTCTGAATATTGTGTATAATTATTTTTGGCTTTTTCTGTATCATTATATTTGTGACCCTTCCGGGTTCTGTTCCACAGAGACAGCAGTCAATAATCCTCTGAACAACTGCTATGTTACATGTATTGCTGAAGTTCAACAAAAGGTTCTATTTTTAAGTAACTAGAGACAGTTACTTTAAAAGAGAGAGTTTTATATGAGGGGAATGCATCAGGCTTAAATGTTTGCAGGTAGCATATTATCTTGGAGTTGCTAAGTATCACTACCGATAGCAAATGATAGAAAATTTTTAATTTAAAGATTAAGGATAATGTCCCCATTCTGATGAAGCTGATGAAAAATTCTGATGATGATTGAGTAAGAACTTTGCCCCCAGCTGTTCCAACTAAGTTAGAAGGATACTTACCATCTGACTTGATTTGGGTACCTAGAGGACAATAAAAGAACAAATTCAAACAACAGCAAAGGTATGGCCTATTACAAGTAACAGTTAAGTAAAGCAGTTAAGGGTTAACTGCTTTGCCTATTTAACTCTCTATCATGACAGTAACTTTTATATCATGGACGTGATTGGATATACGCTACAGTATCCAGGCAGTGTGAAAATAACTGCTATTCTTTGTGGCTAGTAAGCAAAATCTTATAGTCCAAGCCTCTTCTTCCCCTGACAGTAACTGGAAAATTTCTTAGTGACTTCCATCAGTTTTTCATCAGGCCTAACTTTGACAACGTTCCCAATAAATATACAGTGCATTCAATAAGTAGTAGATGAATCTAGTGTTTCCCTTGGACACTCTTATTTGCAATTCAGAACTAAGAAACACTGAAAAAGTTTACTTGCATCAGAGAGGTGACCCGAGAATGGCATCTCAGTTTGGCATGACAGTTATTGTGCATCATTATCATTTGACCTATTGAGGGCGTCAGAGAACATTGTTCCTATTGCAGATCTGTGCAAAAACCCTTGTAACTATTCATAGACTGCCAGTTAGGAAGTCTGCCAGGCTGTTCGTACCCAAAGAAATGAAGACCTTTTGTTGTCCCATTCTGATGGTAATGAGTCCATAGTTTCACGATCTCTAAACAAAGAAATGAGAAGCAAGTATCTCTCTTGTTATAGAGCACGTGGACATGCACAGTTGTCCCACTGGAAATTTTCCACCAAATTTTTATGGAAAGGCAGAAATGTCAGACCAAGGTCATCAATCAGGCCTGCAAAATACTCACATAGAGCATCATTTTGTCAAAAGTTTTATTTTTGTGACTTCCCAATGAATGTTTGATTCTCATCTTTGGGAAGGGACCAAAAATTGGACTCTGACCATGAAGCAAGTTCTGCAGAATTATGACAGGATACAGAGACCAGTCTGCTCATCTAACGTCATGGCAGAGAACACGTTCCGATGAGCTGGAGACCTGGAGGTGATGCAGGTGAAGTCTGTCACATACTGTCACATATTTACATCAACATCCTGAGGTACAGCTCAGCCACCAGAATCAGCTGTATGAATAAAAGTGCTTGTAAAGATTAGAGTCGTCCTTCAGGGAAACATGCTGGTTATGACTAGGGTAGAGGGAATGATCACCACTCCTAAAATTCTATTTATCTGTGACTAGGGTGATAAATTGCATTTCTGTAGGTCACTGGCAGACAGTACTCCAGCCTCACTGCTGCCTCACACTGACTCATCTTCCCACCAGCCACGGAGACAAGCAGGGGCAGGCAGCATCGTGTTGCTTTGGCAGCTGCACAGTGCACACTAATCGTAACATGAAGCATTGCAACGTTACGAGTATCTATCTTGGTTGAGGGTTCCAAGCACCCCAATGGCCCTTGGGTCTGCTGGACAGGCAAGGGCAGGGAACAGAGATGAACTGCAACACTTACAGACCTTCATATCACTCAAGTTGTCCAGCCTGGCAGTGAGTATGGGCTCATAACGATGGGGTTTTCTGGAGGAATTGCTGTACCAGTCCTCTCACCGGGGGCTCCCAGCAAGCCTTCCTGGGCTGATGTGTTTTGCCATTTCTTTTGCCGGCAGCTCCACCTGCTGGCACTGGAAGGGCTCCCTGCTCTGCCCTGTGACCACCTGGTCCCCAATACCAAGTCACTTGTCTATTGTCACATCCCATCTTCAGCTCCCTTTGGGAAGAGGAGTTTCCTACAGATCATCTCTAGCATCTACCCAGCCTTCTCCAGTTCTTGCATCTGATCCTTCCTGAATCTCCAATGTACTCTGGACAGAAGTCTGACCTCTCCTAAGCTGGACCATTGTAACTGGCAAACAGCACATGGGTAACGTGTTATGTACTGTTCTAGCGAGGAAGGGGAATTAATCTTTTAATTCAAAAACATTCAGCTGCTTGGAGCCTGTGTTGACAGATGCTTTTTATTTTCTGGTTCTGCAGCCACCAAGAACTCTAATTTTGGGTGCGCATGGAAACACTCAAAGCCCTTCTGAGGCAAAGTTTTTTCCACCTCTTCCACAGAGGGATGATCAAAAGCTAACACTTGTGAACAACCCATTGCTGATTTCAATGAAGTCCTCAAAGATCAGGAGAATGATCCCACCTGTGAGAATGTGAACTATTTAGTGGGCTTTCCTTTGTTGCTGATAGCTTTGGAATCTGTGAGGAGACCAGAAGGGGTCTTTAAGCAGTGACTCACCATGGAGTACTAATTAAGTTAATTTAAATGATTACATAAATTAAAAACATTTTAATGGTGGAGAGTATGCTGCTTCTTGATGACCTCTGGCTTCTGGAAGGAGCTATCAGGTTAAGGTATTATGTATTTCAGTTTCAATTTTGCATATGTGATTTCTTTGTCTTCCTGAATATCTGCAAAGGGGATTTATTTTTACATAAGACATCATCCTCCAGTTCAAAAAGGAATGAAAAAGTAAGCTTAGCTTTGAAAAATAACCACAGACTGGATTTGGTAGTAGGCTGGATACAAACAAATTTGCTCTCAGTGGGGTAAAAGGTCACGTTCTTTGAGGAGTATAAGGAAGGCTTAGCATGCACGGGGAATATGTCACTATCAAAAACTGAGGCTTGTAAGAAAGGTATATATGCAGAGGATTAAGCCTTAAAGGTTCTTCTTTAAGTACAAAGGTTTACCAACTCTTTAAAACCCAGGCTACTTAGAATTATGCACTCTGGTAATAGGCTTCTTGGAAAAGCTTGAACATGCACAAAAGCATAAAACTGCTGCCACTGCAGCAAGTGCTAGCTCAGTGATACAAGCTTGTCTCTTCAAGACCATTATTTTTGTTGGCTAAGCAGAGAACAGTAAATGCTTCTGTTACCGAAGCTTAAAGTAAAAACATTTCCAAAGGCTTTCTGTATAAACGTCTGTTGCATAGGGAGATTTTTTTTTCCCAACCCACAATTTAAAAATCCAAATAAAACTTTATTTATTAAACTATTTATATTAATACTATATTAAACTATTTATATTAATACTATAATATATTAAAACTATTTATTTAGTAAATAGAAGTGATTTAATTCTGGAGACACAAAAAGACATGTAGTATCAACAGTCAGCTATATGTTTCAAATCATACTTACTGCTAAAATGCTGGAGTTGATATAGAACAGCATACTAACTGCTCGAATGTTGCCACATTTTTCCACACTTACTGATCTAATGCATTTTGTAGCCTGGTTTACTAAAAACCCTGGAAAAAAAGTCTCAAAGTATTACTGAAGGAAATTAAAGAGTAATTATGAAAAGCAGAAATAAAAAACAATGAGAACCTCAAGTATAAGTAAAAAGTGAAGGTAAATGTAATTTCTATTGCAGATAAGGTTTTATGAGAGCTATAGAGAATGATACTTTCTTAGATTCTCCAGAAATGTTGAGACAAAATATTACTTATTAACAATAGAAGCTTAATAAAAGCTAGAAGATCTATGATTTCATTTTTGAGATCTCATAAATTTTTCCTTTTTTCTTTCACAAGAGACTTCAGTTTTCCTATGGTGGTAATCATAATGACTGATATGATACCATATTTAATAATAACAGTGGGTTTTGGAAAATGCAGGTGTGTGGGTTTGGTTGTGGCTTCTTCCCCCTCCCCACCCCCACATTTTCAGGAAACTGTGTGAAAGGTGAAAATGCAGGGCTCAAGCCTGCAAGTCTGACTTGATTTGCATTCAGGCTGTGAAAGTAACCTCATTGTACCAAAGGGACATCTTACAAAGGTTGCCCAGCTAGGTCTTGCTTTGTGTAATACCCTCTTCCCTCATGGTGTCACCCTTGTACTATTTTATTAAACTAATTATGCCAAATAGGATGTTTTATTGTTGGCTAAACAGCCCATTAACAAGACTCTCAAGGATTTATATATCTAACTTTAAATGTTTAATATAGATGCAATACAACTTCCAATCTATGTCTAAAAAACCCCCAGAGAAACAGAAGCTATTTGAAAAACATTTGTTCATGAATCTTTATGTGCATTTACATTTGTGTGTGTGCCAATTTACTGACTGATTAAGCTCAAGTCAGAGCAGAATACTCTAAAGCAAATAAACTGGAATTCAAATGCATTTTCTAACCTGCAGGATTCGCATCAGAGCACCAAGAGGAGACAACGGGACTAGGTAGTCTTAGAAATGCATCCACTGTCTGTATGGGAACACCATACTGCCAAATAAAACAACATATGTTTTTCAGTCCATGGGAAGTTTTACAGCATTTGTAACAATAAATCTGAATAAAAGAAGTACTTATTTCCACGATATCTGTCAACACTGTATACTACTTTGTGCATAAATTCTTAAGCCACTGCTAACAGCTTTATGTTTACAATAGCAAAACAGCTACTTATTTTTCAAAGATCTTAAAAAATCTAGTTCACTTTTTAAGTAAGCTAACATAAAACACCACACTTCTTTATTTTTACATTTCTATATTTAAAGACCAAAATAAAGTTTGTCTTTTCCAGAAGAACTGCATTTTTTTAAAGGCAGATGCAAACAATGCTCACTTGTTCTTTTATGGAACAACCTAATACTAATTGAATCAGATAATTATTTACCTCGTATCTGTAAGTTTCATTCACGTCAGAAGGATTTTGAGCACCTGTGTTCATATTCCAGCTGTCAGGCTCAGCACTGAAAGAAGCACTTCCAAACTGTTTAAGCAACTGATCAAAATTTTCAGAGGTAGGCATCTCAGGGGAACTGAAGGAAAGTGCTTGTTTATCTGTCAAAACATTTTCAAGAATGAGATAACTTTTAGGATAAAAGATACAGAAACAGTATTTAGCAACAATTTTTCCTTCTGGAGCTGTTAAAGACTCAGTTACAGAAAAATATCAACGTAACTTTTCTTTAAGAAAAGCTTTCTCTTTTCTTTAACAGAAAAGCTAGGCAGTGTCATCATTTCACCCAGATCCATGAAAGTACAAACTTAAGGAAAGAGGTAAGTCCCTTTCTTTCAAAATCACATTTTATAACAGCATATGTTCTAAAACAAAGACGTGCCAATTAGTGTCTACAGTTTCCATGCTAAGTATTCAAATGACTACTGCACAGTCGTAATTAAATTAGGAGAACATAGCACTGATCACTTCTTACTTCCCTGCAAGTCACTTCAAAGCTGGGCATAAAGGATTTGTACCACTGGTGACTATTACAGTAACAGGTTGAGAAGGAGTCAGTTTCCCATCAAACAACTTTAAATGTGATTTATTGAGGATGCTAAATTATTTACAAAAAACCCAACCCCCCCCCTTTTTTTTTTCAGCAAAGACAACTAAGAGAGTGTGAGATGTTTTAACTCCATAGTTTCACAAGTGAAAAGTTTACAACATACGGACTGTGAGCATACAGAATAACCAGTTTTCTGACAGGTTTAGTTACTTTTAATTTTAGTCTGTTTCTGGTACCTAAAGAGCTTATATAAATAACAGCACAATGCTTAATATTGGCAACAACACTACTTACAGTTTGTAGCATGAATGCAGAAAACACTGGGATTGACTTGGTCAATTAATTTAAATACCCTTCCTGGTGGATTTGCTTCAACATCAAGTGAATATATAGCAGCTTTCTGACTACAAAGATGGCTGTCACCTCTGCAAACAATAATAATAAAATCAATGATCCACTAGAAGTTAGTATTGACCATGTTTTAAAGTTCTTTCCATGTACTGAGGTAGCACCAAAAAAGCATGGGAGAGATTACTCTAACAGTTTGCATAGCAATTGTGCCTCCTTAGAAGGCTTATACTGTTTTATACTATGTGTTTGGTAATAAATAATAGAGAATTCTCCAACATGTTTTATCTAGCAGAGGAAATGGTGTGAGCAGCAACGTGAAGAAAGGTAAGAGACAGACCAGGGGGAAGGGAAGGGCCTGACAGTAATAATATTAGAGCTAAAATGACAAGTTGGATGGGATCCAGATGGTGTGATGTGTGCACAAATGCAGGGTGCATCACAGGCTATACACAGCTCAGAAGCACTTTTATTGATACAACACAAGTGGGAATTATGACCTTTAGGGTAATGTGATGGCATGTAAACCAGAAAAAAGGTCAGTTTTGTGAATATTGGAATAATATTCATTTTGACGGGGCCGGTGGGGAGCGGGAAAAAGTCCTACTTGAGATGCACATAAAAGAAATGGCAGAATGAGAAACAGGGAGGTGAAATAACCCATCCAATCTAGCAAAAGTATTTGTAGATGTGCTGTGGGTTCATCAACAACAGCCCAGAACTGCAGTAGGCTGCACAGTGAATGTGCCAGTTCATACCCTGAAGAGTACTGGTGTGTCCTACATGCTAGAAATACAAGATGATGATCCTCGTGAAACTGCTACTTAGGCAGAGTCAAAGCAGTCAAGGACAGGTATTGAAGAAGTGAAATGACTTTTAGAAATTACTTTTTAAGCATGGAGTTAAACTTTTCCATGAGGTGAACCATTTGTTAGTAGGATCACATCATAAATCAAACACCCTTTTTCTTCTGTTTCAGAGATCACACAGACTCTCACTTGTGATCAGTCAAACCCTTTCGGTAACTAACACAATTATGCAAATGTATATAAATATAGATGTAAATAATGAGATCCACAATACTTGCAGTCATTGAAAATCCCATGGATTTTCAAGCAAAATGAATATTTTACACAAAAGAATTTGGGGGAAGAAACACAACCTAATTTTATGCATTTCTAGTTGACAAAGACAGAATAGTCACCTCAGACAATTAAACCGTCACTCAGGAAGGCGTTGATTAGACCTTTCTGATATATAAAACATCTATAAATGGATAGCAGTAGTCATTGTGTGCAAGAACAATAAGAAAAGGCAGTCTGGGATGACTGCTAATTCAAATTTCAAAGCACCAAGAATAAACTCCAGTGTTCAGATTGGCATAATTTATGCAGAGGGTGGGTTGAAGAGCTGTACTTAGTGTTCTGAGAAGTCACCAAGAGACATTTACATTACGATTTTGAAGTGAGCTTTCTTAACTCCTTTTTGAGAAGATGAAATTGGGTGAAGGTGTTTTCAGATAAACTGTAAATAGCAAAGAAACAACTATCGGCATTACTTTATTGATATAAGGTTACATTTTACTGTTTGTAAAGTGACAGACTGGCAGTGAGGCAGCAGGTTGGGATGCTGACTTGTAAAACTAGGATCAGAACGATGCTCAAGCTACTTCATTAAGCCCTGAATTGATCAAGTTTCTAGCTGATGTCATAAGCCATGATGAAAGAGGTTACTGATAAATTGCTGATGACCTACAGAGGTGGCCAGATGGTCCCATGGTATTGGCTTTCTTAACTTCCAGACACCGCATTATATCGATGAAAGTCTAAAGATGCATTATTCTTCCCCCAACAGAAGGCATCACCTCCTAAGCACCCACAGACAGTAGCACAGTGAAAGAGGAGAAAAGCAAGGAACGCAAGTTTAGAAAAGAGGGAATAAGTGAATGAGAAACTGGGGTGGGAGGCCAATTTGCTGTTCTACCTGATTGGGACCAAAAGTTTACAGGCCTAGTGCAGGAAGGACTGGTGAAAGGGTAGGCAGGAGTTAAGAAGGCAGGGGGAGGGAGGTTAGGAATTGGTAAGAGCGGAGGATAGAGCCCTTACAAATGCATGCAGCAAATAAAACAGGATTTTGTATTTTATATAGCTATTTATCCACTTACGTGACAATAGGAACTGAACACGTAGTAAAGAGACTGAAATCTGCTGCACTGCAATCAGGGTCACAGCAGCAATTTACATCACACTCTGCCACCAGCAGATCACAAACACACAGCTTGGCAACTGGAGGAGAGATTTAAATTAGAATTAGAACTTTACACATTACAGCATGTTCCCTAACACTTTCATTTTTCACCTCGCCTTGTTTTTGACAACAGTCAGAAGTCTATATCCAAATTCACGTGCTTTTTTTTTAAAGTCATTTTTAAAAACCATCTTTTCTGCTACTTAGCAAATCTATTTGGAACACAATAACAAAACCAAGGGCATACTAAAATCTGATGGTGTGTTCCCTGTGAAATCAGAAAAGCAACTTGAGTTAATAGGAATTTTGATGGTATGAAAATATACTCAGCTCTGCAGAGGAAACAAACAAACAAAAAAGAGATACAAACCAGGTATGCTTATCTACTTGTTTCAGCTTATTGGGGGGGGGGAGAAAAATGTTGATAGAGCAATGAGATGTTCACAAGTATTGAGCATGTCCCAGGGCCCAGGAATATATTTTCCTGATGTACTAACAAAACCATAGCTGACGACTTTGAAGTTGTTTTTTCTCTCTGTCTTTAGACACTGTGAAATACTATAACAATTACAGAAAGTAATTGCTAGCAATACTGTAAACTGTCTCGATAAAATACATTTGGCAACTTCTTAAAACGTTCTTAGGTTTTCAAGTTTATAAATTCAAAGAACAGATATTACTCTACTGAACTGTTTAGGAGAGTTGCTGTTCTATAATAAATCTGAACTTAAGAATAGCACAGAATGTAGAAAATGAAGACAAGCGCTCTGTAGGCAAGACATTCAAAGAACGTTCATTTTCACAACTACTGCTTCTTTTATTTCAACTTGACTATTGCCCATTTCTCTATGGCCTCCTGGATGCTCTCTGACCATCTGAACAATATCCAGGTATTTCCTGGAATCTCTGAAGTTCTGACTGTTCTGTTAGCTGAGTTTAGGAATCCTTAGCTCACCTTGTAAACAAGAGAAGTTTAAACATGGATGATTAGATTGTGCAGTTATGTCTCTGAGATCAGGGATTTAAGTCTCTTTTCGGTAGGGAGGCACGTGCTGGGACAACATGTTTAATTTGGCAAGTAATCTAGGGAAGCTGAACCGATGGCAACAACACTGGGAAATCAAAAGTTAAATAAAAGTATACCTGCCAGGTAGAAGACAGTGGGAAACACCTTCTGACAGCACAGTATCAAAAACTTGTGATCTATATTGCCATAGCACCACTATATATCCACAGAGCTGGGGATGAATTAGGAGTCTTGGGGCAAACTGTGTGCACATCCAGCTCGGCGTGTAAGTGGAGATTTCCAAGCACACCCGGGGTGAACCTGGGTCTCCTCTGCGAGGCCAAGCTCTGCCCTGTGGGCTCAGAGCAGGGTGCTGGGTGGGCAGAAGAGCCTGCCCTCCATCAGCACCGACTCATAGGACTGTGCGTGCTGGGATCATGGATCATTTTAGAGACATGGTTTAGCAGTGGACAGGTACGGTTGGACTGGATGGTCTTAAAGGTCTTTTCCAACCAAATGATTCTATGATTCTATCAGCATGCCCAGTACCTGAAGGTTGTGTAGGGCTTGCTGAGCCTGCCTTCCTGAGGAGGCTCCGAGCCTTGGCTGGAGAGGGGTTTTGCTAGAGAGGGGTGCTCAGAGCAGCACTGCAGCACAGCCCCGGTAAATCCCCGGGGGACCCCAGGGAGAAGCAGGGCAGCTGCCGCGCAGGCTTATCCCAGCCCCGGGCGGCCGCAATGGGAGCCGAAGTGGGGACAAGGGCCCAGCGATGACAGGAGGACTGAAAGAGGCCGTGAGCGGGGCTTCCCTTAGCCTGGGAAGATCCACCGGTGCCCCGCAGACCCCGCCCCACCGGGCACCCACCGTCCGTGACCGGGGCCGGCCCGCTGCGAGGCCGCGCCTGGGCGGCAGCACGGGTCTCTGGTGGCGCCGCGGGCTCCACGCTCGGCTCTGCTGCCCGGAGCGGCGGGAGGAGGAGGAGGAGGAGGAGGAGGAGGAGGAGGGCCCCGAGCCTCAGCGCCGCCGCCATGGCGGCCGCTCCCAGGCCGCCCCTAGCAACGGCGCGGTTACCAGGGAGCGCGGAGCATCACGGGAAGGGCGTGTCCTGCCCCTCCCCGGGGCATGACGGGAAACCAGGGCCCTGCGGCCGTGGGGCACGGTGGGAAGGGGGACGAGCGCCATGGCGGGCGGCGAGGGGAGGTGAGGCCCGGGCCCGGCAGCGCTGCGGCCCTGTCTGGCTGCCATCTCCCGCCACCCTCAGCCTCCCTCAGCGCAGGGAGACTTGGGGTGAGGCCACACACTGGGCCTTTGGCTGGTCACGGCCTCCTGTGAGGCTGCCCTTCTTGCCTCGCCGCTGCCGTTGTGGTGTCTCAGGCAGCCGCTTGTGCCACCCAGCCCTTTTAGAAACAGACCAGCGCGGTGGTAATCTGGGCGTCAGCGGCCCCTCAGTACCAACCCAAGGGCAATAGGAAAAGGTTTAAGGTGTAGCAACCTAAGTGTTTAAGCCACGTACGTGGTTTGGGCAAAAATGCTATTGGAAGGCCATACACAAAAAAACAAATGTGGGGAGTGGCCCCTCATGAGCTGTAAAATCCTATGTTTAGCATATTTTTGCAGCTTTAGTAATCTGCTTTTCTCAAACTAATTTCTAAAGTCTTACCAATTTATTTCTCCTTTTGAAAATGCCGTGGGTCCTTAATACTCAGTGTGCATACTCATTAATTAATCTTGGTAGTAATCTTGCAATATATACAGGTATTTTTATACTAATTTGGAAAAACTGAGCTAGAGAGTGACTAAATGATCAAGGTTCCTTAAGGTTATCTTACAAATGTTAACTTCCAGGTTTCAGTTCCAAGTAAGAGACGACTTCTTAAAATTAAACTTGCTGAAGTTTGTGTTCTGCATTATCTGATCAAAAGCAACTTTACAGTGTTTGTTCCTGCATCAAACTGACAAGTATGTCATTACACAATGTTTCTTATTTTTCTGACCAGGTTCATTCTTACCTTCTTGAAGGGAAGCCGACAAAAGCTTTAAGACCACAGGAGGGCACGTTCTCTTTTACGTTTAATACACTTGACCGCTCTCCATGCCAGTCACAACGTCTGAATAGCACAACTTCATGCCGGCATGCAAATTTAGTACGTTGGAGATGTTCCAGCTTCTTCTATTGAAAACTGAAATTTAATTCCACAGTGCACGCAGTGTCTGTGTCACTTCTTTGCACTGTCCTCTGCTGCACAAGAGCCAATTAGTCACAAAGGTTGATGAGTTACACAAGACAGACTATTGTCTGCCTCATGCATTACAAGGCTACCAAGGTCATTTGATATTATCAAAGAGCTGGTAACTTAGGATGGATTTGAAATAGCTCCATATTACGTGGCAAAATCCTGGAGTCATCCTTCCCCTTGGAATGACCTCATTCTTCTAAGGACACGATGACATGAAGGCGAGAATCCAATGTAGTCCACTGTACCACAGACCTCTGTGTGCCATACATAATAATAGCCTCACTGGGGTCTCCATTCTGCATTCCTGCTGTTAAAACAAATGTAACCCAAAGTTACTGCATCTGTCTTCTTCCATGGGGAAGAAGAACTGATGTGCTTACTCTCTTTGTTTCTTTGCTGTTTCAGAGATTATTTTGATTCAGTTGGAAACATTCATGCATTTCCTTTCAATAAGGTCTCCTAAATGATGTTACTAGTGTTGGGGTTTTTTTCAGGCTTGAAGAGTAACAGTAACTTCAAGTACACTGCCATTTTGAAAAGCGACTGTAAAAATGGCATCATAGGATGACTCCTTTTTGCTTCTCACTAAGGCTGTGCCAGGACTGGCTGCAGCCATAGAAGAGATTAGGAGCCTATATTTGGAGGAAATAATGGGAATCTTTAAAAAGCAGTATCTTTCATTGTCCCACAGCAGAGAAACATGTTGACTTTGCCAGTTTACTCATTTAGATTTGCATATTCGTAGCTATGTTCAGGACAGATACTGGTGCACTACTCTGAAAGCTCTAGTGGCTTTGGCCACTTAGTAAAGCAGATAGGCACAAGTTGTAGAAGTCAGCCGAGGACCTGTTCACAGCTAGCAGAGCTAGAAGTCTTGCAGCTTCAAGAAGAAGGAGGCCTTAGGCAGGGAACACAGTCTGCTACATAAAGGAGGCTTGTTTTCCTGCCTGTTAAAAGGCAAGCAAAGCTCTTTACTTTTGTCACTATTCAGTGAGTGAAGTTTCCGCATCCTCTTGCTTGAGGGAAAGTAAAACAGATTCGGGAGTTTTGCTGTGGTGCTTGTCCCAGCTGGGAGAGGCAAGCCTGCAGGAAGGAACAGTTCGAGTACGTGGCTGCTCTTTCCTTCGCTGCCACGTGTTTGAGACAGACATCTCTCTGGGTGAAGCCAACTTAGGGGCTACAGTCCCTTGAACTTCCTTGACTAATCTCCCATACGCTACATATGGTGAGTTAACAAGGATGAAAATGTTTCTCCTACCTAGAAGTCCTGCAAATTTTGAAACTTGGAATTTAGTTTGCAGGCTTGGAGGGAGAGTGGTGCTTAGTTTATTGTTTATCATCATTGGTCATATTCTGTCTTCTGTATCACTTGTTCAACTGCAGTGTCATGAGATGAGATAATTAATATTGAAGCACCCCTACTTGTTAGTTTAGACATTTCTGATGGATTTAAAATGAGGAAAAAGGGCTGTTGACAATGCACAGGGAAAATATAATTTAATACATTCTTTTTGCATCCAGAATTACTTTGCAAAGCTGATGGTGCACAGGGGACCAGACTCCTAGATGAAAACCAAGCCTTGCTGAAATCTGCGAGCTATTCGCAAGCACAGATTGCACCATGAATGCATGTGGGCAGGAGCTGGATGAATAAGGAGGTATTATTTCTTACTGCATCTACCATTGAAATAGAATAGGTCTGGGCAACTGTTCAACAGCAAAGTATAATGTAATTAATCTGTTTTTCTTATGACCTTTTTTTTCCCCCCAGCAGTATGTTAGGACTTTACTCAGACCAACAGTTCACCTAAACCCATCTCCAGTAGTTGCTGTAAAAGAAGAATAGGATGAACATAGCTGTTGTGTCACTTCAGTTTCCTCTTTATTAATGTTTAAGTGACTAACACTGAATTCCTTAACTGTAGGATGTGATAGTTCAATAGTCTTGATGCCTCTCCAGCAACATGTACACACAAACAGAATGCAGTAAGGTCCCTGCAGAAAGAAACATAAAGAAAATAGAAAAAAAACCACCTTTGTCATACAGAGAAGAAAGGCAAGACAAAAGCCAAGTATAAGAAAAACCATTTGAAAAATCCCACCACCACAAAAAACACCCTTGCATTAGACTTCTGAAGCAGGTTCCAAAGAGCAAACTCCCCAGTGTGTAGGACAAGATCAGGACATTAATAAATAATACATGTTCTCCACCACAGAGATTTTAATTTATCCTATCAACATGAGTTAATTAATAATGAAAAAGGGCACTGTGATCTTCATGTGGGAGGTCCTATAGAATGAAAATTCAAGCAGTTTAAGATGCAGTAGATTGCTGTCTATTAAAAAACATGTTAAGGGATTTACTGTATTACTATTTTAATTATATTTTAAGCAGCAAGATTTTGATGTGCATTTAAGCATAGCGTGGCATTTGCAATCCAAACATTGCAGGATTAAGTCCCATCAAGTGCAGTAAAACCAGGGGAAGTAACTGATTATAAACACAAATAAAACTAAAACAGATGTCTTTTATGAAATGCTAAGACTAAGCAAAAAGCACTACTTATATTTCAGTTTCTCTCATCCAAGCTTATTTTAATAATTCAGATAAATTTAAGTTTTTAACTGTATAACTTTTACCACAGCCCTTCCCTTTTAAAATTACTTGAGATTTAAATAATTTAATTACTTTTACACATACAAAATTATTGCTGTTCCTCAGAACAAAAGCCACCAGAGTTTTCAGAATAGTGCACTATCTGTCCCGAACACAGCTATGAATATGCAAATCTAAGTGAGTAAACTGGCAAAGTCAACATGTTTCTCTGCAGCGGGTCAATGACAGAAATTCTGCCCATGGACACATATCCTTTTGATTAAACAGTTTAATTTTATTTTGGGGCATTTAAATTAACTCAGAATTAGTTTAATAACCATGGTCTTCATAAATTATGATGAACGAGGTGTTCGAGCTATTTGTTGGCTGACTGTGGGCTGCTGTTTCTGAACACACCACATACAAGGCTTTTAACTGACTTGGGTTTTAGTGTTAGGAAGTTTTTAGTAATAAAACATGCTCAACAGAGTAACTATCATGAAGGAGCTTCTCTAGGAAGTGGTATAATTCCTGTTACTTTAAACTTTTAAAATGAGGAGAAAATCCTAACAGGAAACAGTTTTGTATGTGCATTACTTGATCTAAATATGTATTTTCAGCTTGATGCCATTCAAAACAATTTTACCACTGACTGTCAGAGTCTCCATTAAACTACAATATTTTGTATTTTATAGAGAAGCTGGATGACTTGGCTGAGGTTCTAAAGGAACTGAGGGAGAAACTGATATAGAAAATTAATCAGCTCTCTGGCATTTCAGACAGCTAGGATTTGGGAGGTCCTAGTTTGCCATCCTGAGATGGTGATCTTCTGACTCTGCATCTTCTCTTGACTCTTCCATGTGGAGAAGTCTGGTATCGTTGTCCTTTTCACATTAGTTTTCTGTGTGATGCTAACTATGCTGTCTGAACTTTGTCTTTTCAAGGCAAACATTGGTTTTGCTGTATGACAGATCCCCTTAAAAATTCAAGTGGACAGGCATTTAGAGTCAAAAAAAAGTCAAATAAGGCTGAAATAAACTGCATTCTGGTCTAGCACAACATTAGCCCTTAAATAAATAGTGAGAAGCCTGGGCTGTCTCTGTACAGCAGATGGCATTACAGGTAATATTTATCATACTCCAATCCCAAGGCTAAGATAGTAGGGAGGGAGGATTGACGTCAGCCAGGAGTGAATCAGTCTTAATACAAGCTGAAAAACTGCTTGTGCCTTCAACAGTTGATTACATTGTACAACACTCCTGCTTAGCGCTTCCCATTGCATTTATTAGTCTGTCTGAGCAAGCCTAGCAGGAAGAGTTCATTTTGTTTTGCAGCTTAAATGAACTGATGTAAATGGATCTTGGACTTTGAGGTGGGAAGATTCCACCCAGCTGCAGTAACCAGGGTGATGCCCTTTGCCCCAGTTTTTGTGCCAAATTTGTGCATTCGAGAATTTTAAACAAATACCACTTGGCAGGATATCGACCCTCAGGGTACAAGAATAATACTGAGTGAGACAGCAGGGCATGTACTGGGAGGAATTTACAGGGAGATCTTTTGGGACTGATACTCAACAGTGGGGAAAACCAATTCTGTCCTATTTCATTACAAATGGTTGGGTTTTGTCTCACAGGAGACGAGCGATCCTCTGAATGAAAACCAATAGCAATTTTTCATCTGGGTACAGGGCCATCGTGCAGGAGCAGAGGAGTTCAGCACAGGTTACTAATTATCACGTAAATGATGTAGTCTTCCTTGGCTGTCTGGGCAGACCTGGGTGGGTGACCAGAGATGGAGGAGTATGAACTGCTCACGGTATGCCTTGGCTTGGGAGCCCTTACCGAAACACAGAGTCATGCTCTGCCAAGTATGTTTAACAGCCTTGCGCTCGTGAAGAGTTTCTCAATCTGCGAGCCACAGCTGATTGGCAAAGCGGTACAGAGAGCGTCCTGTCTAGCTTTGGGAAACACATTGTGATGAGGTATGGAGAACTCAGGTTTAGTTGGAAGTGTGGTGGGGCATCACAGGTTGAGAAGCAATGCACACCCAGCCACTGTATGTGTCTGTAGGACAGATCACTTTGCACTAACCAGAGCTGCCTCAGGGCGCCCTGGCACTGTAGGCAGTATTGAAATCTGCTGTGTTAAAGAAAAAGGGGTTAGGCCAGGCTGGACTTACCCTAGAAGGGACGTGGACAAGAAGGAGGAAGAATGAGAATGAGGGGAGGGAAAGAATGACTCTGGAGGGGAAACTCTGAAAATATGTGCTTCCCTTTCCTGCTAGGGATACAGGAGGGGGTGAGGCAGCAATGTCTGCTTCTGGGGAGAGCTACCTTGCAAGTACTGTTTGTCATCTCACACACCCTGACGGGCCTTGGCAGCAGCACACCCTTATCTCCAGCATGTTGGCAAATTCGCCTCTGTGGCAGTTTCCTAATTCACCAAGGCTGGGGCTGGGCTGCTCTTTGTGTTCCCTGCACTTTCCTTCTCCCCACTCTAATGGGGTGATTAATTTTTTAGTAAGTTTGGATACAATTTCAGCTTTAGGCGAAAATTTTCATTCATTGCTTAAGCCTTTAGCAGGTTAAAGGGGAGGAACGTTGTCTCCGTCAAGATACGCAGCAAGTGAAATGCCTACCGTCTCTTAACACTATTATAATGACGTGCTTCAATAATGTTCCCTGTGGGTTGGGTCTGTGGAGTATGCCGCACAGCTTTTCCTTTCACTGGAGTCAGCTTGGGGTTCAGGTTTCACACCTACCTCTGCTTTATTTACACCCATCTATTGTTTTGTTATTTACATATGGCGGGTTAAATAACGCAGCAGCCGCCTCTCTACGCGTGTGTATGCGGAGGTATTAAATGAATTTGCGCACGTTGTGCAGAGCTACCTGCTAGCAACTTCCAAAGGGACAAGCCATTTTGCACGCCCACAAGCGGCGTGGAAAACCGAGCTGCAGAAGAGAAGGAATCGGGCCTTTTTGAACATGGTGGGTCTTCAAAGTGTTGATGCCTTGAAGTTGTTGTCATTTTTGAAGCTGTCCAGGGGGACACCTGAAAGCCAGCTTGCTGCCTTTTATCACGCTCACCTGCAATTAAAATAATTTTAGTGGGTTTTGTGTGGTGACTGCATACTGCGGGCTTCTTGTGAGGGTTTTGTTTGGCATCTCGTGTCCCTTACCAAAATGGATTAACGCTCCACACTTTCGTGGACGTCCACAGAAACCACACAAACATCACGTGCTGTAGCGAGCTGGCTCTATCCCTAACTGCACCCCGCCGGGGAAAATAGGAGTTGTCCTTTAAAAATAAATTTTTGTGTGGTATGACTCACATAACCGTCCTTAATAGCCAGAAAGTACAAACGGCCAGCCAGTCCCTCCAAGTTATTTGGAGCACGCGAGACACGCGGCCCGATATGGGCGTGGAGGGCAGGTATCTGGGTTAGGCGCAGCCTCCCTCGCCCCGGTGTTGAAAACGTAACTGGAGTAATTACAGGTTAAAAACGCAGCAAGCCGGGGAACCGTCTCCCCGGCCCCCGCCGACACCCCGCTTGAGGCCTGCGGGGCGCCCAGGCCCCTTGCCGGGACGCCCTGGGGGGGGCTCCGCTGGGCCCCGCCGGGCCCCGCCGTGCCGCAGCCGCCGCCGCAGGGGCTGCCGGGAGCCGCCCGGTGTTATTGTCCCGCAACATGCAAATGAG
>VYZW01044447.1:2464-28499 GCA_013401315.1 Balaeniceps rex | reverse complement strand
CTCCTGACCATTCTTGCATGTGATATTATTACTTCATCATAAGACTAGAGAGAGGAAGCTAGGGTAGAACTCTGAAATTAGAACCCTTAAATAATCTAACCTCTTTATTAGACTCCAGTTAAATGATTGATTGAAATTCCAGAGCTGTAAAAATCTTAATTTTTCTGAGATTCTATGTCATCCATGGGAAGACAGAAACTAAAAAGCACAAGGATAATTGATAATGTCCAGTGGAAGTCAGGAAAGCAAAGCAATCTGAGTCATCGCATAATAAGGAAAGAGCAAGATAAACGAGCTCCCACACTTCAATTCTGAATCATGATTATAGCTTTCTGGCTAGTTTCTGCACTCTTCTTGACGTTAATTAGTACTCATGCATGTTGTCTAAATGCTTCTCCAGTACTGTTTTTTTTTATTTGTTGTCCCAGTTAAATGTTAAATTTGGCTATATATGGGAATAGGCAGGCAATCTTGACTCTGTTAACCTTCCTAAAGCTACAAGTCAGTTGAGCAAAGCAGCTCTTCCTCTTTTTGACATAGCCAAATGGCATGGGATGCAACAGTTTCTCCCTTTTAAAGACCCCTGAAAAATCTTTAAAAATGAAGGGTTTGTCATTACGCTGCTTCTGAGAATCAGATTTTGCAGCAGTATTCGTGGCCAAAATAGATATTCTCTTGGTATTGTGTAATGTATTAGACATAAGTAGACCAACCGGCTATGGTCTCCTGGTAGTGATTTCCAGACATGTTTCATATTCCATTGCATTAGAAAGTGATTCAGAATCCTTAAGTGTTTCGGCCGTTCCTATTATGAATTGTCCTTTCAAGTATAGCTCTCTTACATATGTAAGATGAGTGAGAAGGAAGCCCTGAGCTGCCATTCTAGTTAATGGTTTCCATGGAGATACACTTGTGAAGCGGATTAGTTTGCAGGATTGTTCATCTGGGAATTCTAAATGCAAATCCTTTGTGTAATAGCTGGAACATTACCTGTTTGCAATCACAGTTCTTCTGTTGTAGCTTTCCTGACAAGCCATCCTGGTGCAAAAGCTCCACAGTTAGTGATTATTTCTTTCTTCTGCAGAAAAACACATAACAGTAGTGAATTACAAAAGCTGTTGATGTGCTAGTTTGACATTACTTTGTGTCTTAGTGAAAGCTGGAGTCCTTTTCTTTAACGTATCTGTCATCTTCACAGCCCTGATGCTGCTGATAGTACTTCTTTTGATGTCCAACTTGGAGACATTATTTTGACTGCAACAGACGGACTGTTTGACAACATGCCTGACTACATGATTCTGCAGGAGTTAAAAAAGCTGAAGGTAAGTGTGTGTGTGTGTGTTCTGAATCCTCCACATCTTTTGCACTGGTTTTCCCTTATAGTTACTACTATATAAAAGACCCACCACAAAGTGCTATCGTTTAGAGACTTCAGTTAATACCACATGTGAGCAGTAGAAAGGAACACTGACCCTAAAGCGCTGTCTCTTGGATCTGCACCCAGGCTGAATCCAGAAGCGGCAGTTTAAGCATAAATTTCCTGAGTAGCAGCTGGTACCATGTCACTAACTAGTGATGGGAGGGAAAGGAGGAGATGTTCAATAGCAGGCACTGCCCTCTGCCAACTGCTCACACATTGTATTTTAGCTGTACTTGCAGGTTGTGGATTATATACATGAAAATAGAGCATTCTCTCATGGGTTATTTGAGGGGGTGAGCTGTATACTTAAAAATGATTTGAAGCTTTTTCTGAAGGGTTATAAAACAGTAATTCTAAAGTAGTATGGGCTGTCTGAATTGTGGGTTGCATGTGCTTGAAAATCTTTAATGTTCTGTAAAAAAAATTTCCTGACAACTTTTCCAGGTTAGTGACCACAAACGTTCTTTTTAAACAGTAAAAATACATTAAAATATTTTAATTTGGATGAGAACATTTAGCTTAAGGCTATTTACTTACAGAAAGGAAAGTATACTTAGGAGATATCAATATGTATAAGTCCCTGAGGATACTGTTTTGTTACGAAATGCAAATAAGGTTAACATGTAGAATTATAGTGCGGTTTTAAAAAAATTTTGCCTGCTCTTACCCTGCAGCTACATAACTGAAAGGTGGTGTCAGGCACAGAATGGGTCCTTACAGGCAAAATGTCTGAGAGGCCTTTGCGCATCAGGCAGACTCCTGTGTTTCCTCCTCTCTGCAGACCCCACTATTGCTCTGCCCTCGGTGCAGTATTCAGGTCTGAAATTGAGCAGCTGTGCTGTGAAATGGAAAACGTGAGCACAGGCTGTCGTAGAGGCTTTAATCTGGTTAGCAAAGGTAGTGACAGCACTGGAGATGTATCAGCACGCTGTCACGGTTTGGAAGGGCCTGGTGGGCTGGTCGCTAACCTGCGTGGCTGGTACTTATGCTATAGGACAGATCATACCCCTGCCTGCTGTACTCCCACCTTCCTTTTGCTGCGCAGATGTAAGGTTAGCCTGGGGGGACGCTGGAGATGGAATTCCCTTGTGGAAGAAAGTTGAGCTCCACCTTTTGGCGTGTTTGGGAAAGGCACCGAAGTTCCCTGTGAGGTTCAGCCAAAAGTTAATCATGTAAATGCCTGCTAATTCCCCAAACTGCGGGGAAGACTCTTGAAATGACAAGGCATTTTAAAATAGTTACAAACAAAAAGAGCAGTGGTTGTCGTGTCATGTTGGCTTGAGTAAGAAAAGTCTTGGAGTAAAGCAGCAGAGTTACTGAAACAGGAAAAAAAAATGGCACTTAAAACGCAGTCCGTAGAAAGTTTGCGTGCTCAATAAATTTTTTCTCATCTAACTTTTAAAGTGCCCCTTCTCCCCAAGTGTGATCTTGTTGATTTGGGTAAGAGGGTCAGAGAAGTAAGACTTCCCATTTAAGGTAAAACATAATTACTTCAACAGAGGCTACTTTGTGAGGGAAGGATGGTTCTTTCAGTGAGAACTGCTAGTATAGCTATCAAATATCCTGCTTCCTCCAGGTGAGACTGTTTAGTCTATTTTGAGTATTAGTCTTCTAAGTTTCAAAATTCTACAAATCCTCCAAAACCAAGTCTTGCAGCTGCTGGTAGGGAATAGAGGTCTGGACTTCAGTTGTGAAGATTTGCAGTTTTAACTCAAATTTATAACACCTAAAAGATGGTGAGGGTTCCATTTGGAAGAGAAGGTGGTAACTAGCGCCCTAATCTGTGAGAGGGAGGTCTGGAAGTCAGGGATCTACAAAACTGACACGCATCCGCAAAACAGCTACCGGTAGACTTTCTTGTAAGAATAAATTTTTTTCCTCATGAATTTAGAACTCCAACTATGAGAGTATACAGCAGACTGCGAGAAGCATTGCTGAGCAAGCTCACGAGCTGGCATATGATCCCACTTACATGTCACCGTTTGCACAGTTCGCATGTGACAATGGATTGAATGTGAGAGGTAAGATTTTTTTTTTTTCCCCCCCTCCTCCTCCCACTCCTGCTATCTTTGAGAAATCTTAAGCGAAGTGAAGTTCTGTTGTTCCAAAATCTGATAGGAAAACAGAGCGTTCAGAAATGCAGTTGGCAGTAGAGCGCCAAGCTGGCGCGCTGGGTTTGGCAAGGACCCCAGCTCCTGACGCAGGTCATCCCAGGCCCCGGCTGATCAGAAGCCTCCTGTGGGGAAGCAGCTGGAACACAGAGAACGCAGTGCACTGATTTTTTTTTTTTTATTTTTATTTTTTTTCTTCACTTAATATGTACACTACTGCCTCAGGAATCCTGCCTGATACAAGTTCTCCAGGCTCTCAGGGAAACTGTACTTGACTTGTTCCTTGGATTTGGGGGTGTGGGTGGTCAGTGTGTGTTTTGGGGTGTTTTGGTTTGGGTTTTTTTTTTTAAGGTCTTCTATTATTGATGCTTTTTAGTCAAGATTCTGCCCATTCTTTGGTGGTGGGCTTTTTTTGGTTGTTCAAATTTCTGACCCTTGTACCATTAGCATCCCTGTCCTGATCTCTCTGGTTCTATTTCCTATGCTCCAGAAAGATACTAACACCTGACGGAGTTCAGAGTCCTATCAAACACCTTTTTTTCTTCTTTTTTTTTTTTTTTTAAATAAATAATATTCTGCTAATAAAGGTGTTCTCATTATCTCTGTATCAGGAGGGCAGGATTTCCTGCAAGACCCTTAAGTGTCTTTCCTAAGGGTAGACACAGTAGCTGTAAAGCTTGTCTCCGTGTTGCTACAAAGCTCAATCATTCCATAATGAAACTGCAGATCTTCTGAGTCCAAGGGACTGGTTTGACTTCCTACATAACAAAATACCTCTTCTCTGAGCTGTTTCTCTAGGATCTAAGTGTATTGCTTTTGCTGTTGAGGTTTGGAAAGTGACTACTAAAAATGCTAAGTAGCTTTAGAAAGAAATGCAGTAATACAGTGCTGGAGAAGATGCTAAAGAGGTGTTTGATTTACAGTAAATTCCTGAGAAGATACTTTTTCATTGCAGCTTGCTTGTAACAAAGCAATGTCAGGTTTTTGTACATTTATTTTTAAAAAAAAAAAAACCCAAACAAACTGAAAACTAAATTGTCTGCTAGAAAACAGGCTTTCTGCTCTGCTGGCTAACAACAATGTTCAAGGTTCTGTACTCCTTTTAATAGCTTGCGATCTCACTATAGCTTAAAAGGAGAGTGCTTTTTTGCTGTGTTAAATGTCATTGCTACCCTCGGTTGCATTTTGGAAAGGAGGTGAAGGAAGCAGAGTTCTTGTGTCGACACAAAAGAGTTTTTGAATATTTAAACTATTTTTTTCAAGAGCTTTCTCAGGGGAATGTCACAGATTATAAGAAGATGACCCACTGTGGTTTGATAAAATAGTTTTATTTTTCTTATATTACAGGGGGAAAACCAGACGACATCACCGTCCTTCTTTCTATTGTAGCCGAGTATACAGACTGATCTGCCCGGAGTGTCAGCTTCTGACGTTTTCGTTATCCCCGAGCTCCTAGCTTCACACGTACGGTTTCCTGCTGGCAGGATTGCTTTCTTCCCTCGCAGCTGATCTCAGCAGCTGGTTCTCGAGCTCGTTGCCTGTCTTGAGACACAACTGAAGTCCTTGTTCAGAACCACTCTCGTAGTACACTGGTCTTTGTCTGCCAGCAAGAAATGAAGAAGCTCAAGGCTTGAAGCATGTCTTTCAGAGCTTAGTCATTGCCCTTAAAAGGGGGAGGATCAATCCCACATCGTTACTGCATTCAAAATGTGACTTACTTTCAAAGGAGTAGAATGGTTTTATCACCTTTCAAACTAGATTCAATAGATAAAACCCCTGCAAGAGGGCATATTACTCTATTTACTAGAAACGTTCACTATTCATTAAAGGGTATGTTACAGAACACCGTTTCATAAGCATAGTCTTGTTACAGTGATAGCTGAGGTTTCGTGTTTCTAAGCTCCAGTTTTCAGGAGATTTATAACTGCTGTAAACATTCTGCTCTTGCCATACATGGTGTCAGCCTAGGAGCCTTTTCTAGTACGAAATTTCAAAAAAAACATACTTAGTTCAAGTTATATGGATGCAAATGTGTTTTGTGATTTCAGGTGCTTAACTGTGATCTTAAAAGTTCTGCAGATCATTCGTCCATAATGGGCCTGGTATCTGGATGTTTTGGCTGTGGATAATTTTTTTTTTTTTAAACAAAAATTTTAACTCGGTCTCAAAAAGCCGAGCTGGCCAAAGTTGAGGTCCTTTCAGCATTTTAACCCATCTCGCCAGCGCGGGATGATACGGCATAAATGCTACAGTGGGAGGTTGCACAAAGAACAGCTCATCCTCAACTCCGAACGTCTTCACTTTTGGTAGATAACTCTGTTGTTAACGAAACATAATTTGTGTTAATAATTGCCATTCTCGCTTGTGTAGAAGAGAATATGCTGCACCAGTTTAAGTCCAGCTGATCCTTATCTTTCTGACTCAAACAAGCACCTCTTTCTTACGCTGCGGCAGCAGCGGTAAGTACATAAATGGAAACTCTTAATGAATAATCAGCAAAACTTACATTTCAGTAACTAAAGTTTAGGGTTTTCGGAATGAACCTTAATGATGTTTACAGTTCTCTAACAGCCACTTTGCAATATGACATTTCCTTTTGAATTACAGTAGCTCACGTTTGTTCCCCCTGTTCCGGCAAGCTTTCCTTTTTCTTTCCTGAGGTTCATACAAAAAGCTGATAGCTGTAAAGATATATATATTTTTGGTCAGTTTTTCATTAACTTTTTTGCTGGTAGAAAAGTATGTAGAAATAAATTAAAGCCATGTTTTTATATATAAAAAGTCGGGTAATGTTGCTGTTTAGGTGAGTGCAGTTAAACTTGGTCAGTAAGTAATCTTACCTGCTCTCAAAAGGAGATTTTTACTACCTGGTTTATTGTATTAAAACTGTTTAAGTTTGAGGTTACCTCAACTTGTTTAAAGAATTTTTGTGGACTTGTACTGTATATTTGCGTAACTATGTCAAGCTTTTATTTAAGATCATTTAACATGTACCATGTACATGTCATTTTACTATATTTCAATGCATCATGCTTGTAACAGGCATTTCATTTGTAATAAGAATAAGTGATTAATTTGGAAGCTCTTCAGTAATTTATCTGCTATTCCTAAATTGGCATAATGTTAGCTATCTATTTTAAATCACCTTGTAATTACTTGTCAAAATGCCTTAACTACCCTAACTTGACCAAAATATTATTTTGGTGAGGGTATGGGGAGGATTATATTAATGAAGAAAAATTTATTAAGTTTTGCGATCCATGGAACAGTGAGTGGTGGATAACTTTGCACAAATTGTCAGTCCTTGGTGTTTTTTAAAATTGAACAAGCTGTATCTAGCTGTCGCAGTAGAAGGAATGTATTCACGCTGCAGCACAGGGCTTTGTTTCTGGCATTTGGGAGGGAGGGTTCTCTCTCAAATCTGGGTGTCTTTACATTTGATTCTCCAGTATTTACTGTCACGCTTCTTGATTAGAGCAGATTTGATCAATTGTTCTTTCCCTTTAACTGACCCTAAAACGATGCCCCTGCAGACCTGGACTGCGTTGCACTCTGACCCCTTGCTCTTGGCACACTCGGCCCCAGCCCTTGTTTTGTTTTTTTTTTCCCCCCGCTTCCCAGAACTGCACATTGGGAGATGCAGGCGGATCAGATGGATGAGCACGGCAAAGGTGCTGACCCCCGTGGGAGGCGTTGCGTGCGCTGTGCTCTGCCGCGGCTGGTCCGGGCTCTGGAGTCCCTGAGCAGGGACACTCGGCCACCCGCTCCGAGGCTGAACTGCGCTGCCTGGCAGGCGCGACGCCAAGCCTCGCTCTCTGGCTTAAAGCCTTTCTTAGCCGAGCAGCATCTACAAAGCCATTTGCCTCATATCACGTGGTGATTTTTTTTCTTTTTTTTTTTTTTTTTTTTTTTAAAATAAAGAACAAATTTGGATTTTGATTTACAAATCATGAGTTTATCCCTCACCGGACACACCAAAGACCAGTAAAGCTTATAGCTTTTCCATCTGTTTATAAAGCAATACTGTATTATAAAGAATTGATATTTTTATCACATGCTTGATTGTTTTTGTTTTAAGATGTGCACTCTAAACATATCAAACCTAATTTCTTCCTATGAACTTAAGCTGTCTGCGCACAACAAATTTTTGGAAAAGGAGATGACAGGGCCCGTACTATCAAAATAATTTTAAATGATGCATGAAGCAGTAACACTTCCTAGGAATTAGATCATTGTGACTATTCAGGAGAGGAACGTACAAGAAAGGTGTTCCATGAAATGGAAGCGTGGGTGAGCGGAGTGCAGGCTGACTTCCAGCTGCTGCAGAGGGGGTGCGCGCGTTACCGGGAGCTGGTGGTTCCAGAGCAGTGAGCTGAAGGAAAGGGAAGAGTTTTGTACACCAGTAACCACGTAACGGGACTGGCAGGAGTTGGGATTTCTGCAGCAGCATCACTAGGTGTTGGGGTAAAACAGGGCTAAGATGTGGTGAATTGGAAAAACTCTGTGGTTCCTTGCTACTTGTATGGCTATCTTTGGGAGACCTGCGACATACAGTTTCCCTCTAAATGTACTTTCTTTGTGTTTGTGAAGAAGGCATGGCTGGAAAAAAAAAAAAAAAAAAAAAAAAAAAAAAAAAAACAAACAGAAAAACAAAACCCAGATTTTGGGACCAGACAGTTATGACTGAGTCAAGGAGAAGGGAGAGGTGAAGGTCTGGCAAAGACGTGAGGGATTTTGTGATGGAATCTCCATCTCTTGGTAACGGACATCCTTTCTCCAGGGAAAAATCCAGATTGTGTGTGCAGAAACTGGCTGTATGAAGTAGTTTCTTACAAAGATAGCTGAAATAATGAAGCAAATCTGAGTCTGTATCTAATGAGGATGCTTTTTTGTTGTTGTTAAAATGAGACTATCATCTATGCTTACCTAAGAGGCAATTATGTGAATTTCATGTCTGAGGTATAACTTATGCAGGAATAGTTCTGTAAATACATTTAAATGAATTGTAAAGATATTTAATAAATATAGTATTTATACTAAAATGTGTTTTTTAAAGTAAAGTTGACGGCAAACCCTCGTTTGTTAATGCAGTGATGTGACTGGTGGCATGGAGATGCCCAGCCACCGATGCTTGGGGTGCTTTGTGCAGTGTTCTCGAGCCCGTGTTGGGATGAAGGGGCAGGGAGAGGGAAAAGGATAATGCAAGTCTGAAACACAAACACCTCTTAAACTCATGCTCTCAAACATTGCTTTTATTTTTTTAAATGCATTTCTATGACAACTTTGGCTCTTCAGTTAAATGTTAGCTTTACAAAGTTTCTGTAAAAATACCAGCTATGACAGCAATAATGTGTTTGGCGATGCCTGAGTGGATGGGTTTGTTTTTCCAGCGCTCTTAACTTTACAACAGCAGCTTAATTTACCTTGAAGTGCTACCACACTTTGAATTCTCTGGTGAGAACGTATGGGAGACCTGAACAGCCAAAGCAGTGTACCTGCAGGATACATCATACGCAAATCTCAATCTAGTCAATCATGACCTAAATTTATATCACATTATGACAGCATCTAACGGTTTTAGAAAGACCCGTGCTGGTGGCTAATGTAAACGGTGAATAAATGCTTAACCTGTAACAGATACAGCAGGAAATGATGAAGTACTCGGTACTGAGCTGAGTTTTGGCCTTTTCTTACATCTGTCTTGCCAAAAAAAAGAAACGGGCACCCTTTGAGTAGGATTCCCACTTTCTAGACTGACTGAACAGGTATTTGTGAAATGCAGTTCACCACACAAGCTCAGAATACAAATAATTTCCATGGAGTTCTAACTTGCTGAAGAACTGCAATCAAACTTCTTTCTAAAACTAGAAACAGCTCCGCAATTACCATGTCAAATGTACTTTTACCTTTCAAGGCAATCCCTGGTAGTCTGTACTTGGATTCAAATGCTTCGTGTTACTAGAGAACTTGGGAGCTCTGCATGTTGCCAAAATCCTCTTCGGTGTCGCTAGCTGTTGCTAAACTATGGAAGGTGTGACTGGTGGCATCCTTCTCCTTACAAGAAACTGCTCCAAAAAATAAGGAATGGAACTGCAAAAATGCAATATTTATAGAAGTAAGAAACTGCATGTGACACAGAGTCTGGGGGCTAATTATTTCTGAAGCTTTTGCTGCTTTAAAAGCACCCTTTAAAATCTTTATCCGTCTACAGTGTTTGCTAGTAAAACACACCTGCCATCTGCGAATATTTCCAGCATTACAATTAAATGTGGTAGTGGCATTTTTTGTCAGCTATACGGCTGTGCAAGCCGGTTCCATTGAAATGCCACGTGGAGAACTGAATATCAACGTGTAGTAACCCCCAGACTACAGGCGGCCTTCAGCTCAGTACCAGCAAAGGTACTCTGCTGTTAATACGACTGGGAGCCGCCTTACCATCTGACGAGACTCCGTTGCCTCTTCTTCCAGCATTGCACGGTGCTCCGCCTCGGTCATGGCTGTTCCTTCCATGCCTGTCAGATCTTTCTTTGTCACTCTGGGAACACTTTTAATCTCTTGTTTTGCCAAAGGACTCGCAGGTTTCGCTGACTCTGTGTTCGGTGCGTTTCTGTTCCCCTGTGGCTTTTTGGAAGCAACCGCTTCTACATTGTTATCCTTATCTATGGAGGTTTTTTCAGATTTACCCGTATGTGTCTTTGAGCTGGATTGGAGAGAGTAGGTCAGGTTAGTAACTGGCTTCTACGTGGTCTTGTTAGAATGCCTTTATTTTCTGTTAACGAACAGCATTATGGCTTTAGATTCTCAACAAGTAGCTTGCCTTTGCCTCCTACTGCAACAGAACCCCATGGAGATAAAGGACAGCAGAAGCTAGCAGAGAGTGCTCTCTGTTGCACCAAGTTTTATTGCTCTGCATGACGCTAAGATGTTCCTGAACCCGTCTAGCTCACCGTTTTCCTATGAACAAAGACTCCACGATCCGTACGATGCTTACCAATACTCTGCAACAATGGGCAGATCACTTCCTTTCCATCTGAAGTCTGACTTGGCTGGAAAACTAAACTTCAATTTCCCATCCTCTTCAGGCAGTCTGCCTCCCTCGCCCGCCCCTGACGCCCACCATTACCTTTCCTGCCGCTGTGAAAAGCAGGGAGGCTGCTGGGAAGCTGTCTCCTTTTCGATGTCAGACAAGGTGGCCAAAATAAAGCTGGCTTCCAGCACAGTATCTTCAATGCTGAAAGCAATTGGTCTAAACACAAACATTCAGAGACTTAAACAGCATGCATAATTACACATATTGTGGGAGGAAACACAGCTCATGCAATTCTATACATAAAGATTAAAAAGTGCCTTCTCCGAAAAGCTGAAAATCTCATGTATTTGCTGCTGAAGAATAGGAGATGGCTTCCTGTTACAGATGTAAATGCACCAATGAGCAAATGCTATACAATATTATACTTAGTCATAGTTTTAAATAGGTAACTGTTAAAATTGTATTTTAAACAGAAAATGTATTGTTTCTTTAGACTACTAAATAAAATCACTGCATGCATTAGACTGAGAGCCTGAAGTGTCCAGGCAACTTATATATAGGTGCTCGTTAGTCAGCACGGCTCGCTTAGTAATGCTGATGCCTATGTTAAATGCTTTATGCATAATAACAAACTATTTAACCCTGTATCGCAGATTAGAAATACAGCTTTCGGTATGAAATTAAAATCTATTTTATTGTTCCAGTTAAATAGTCATTGAGTAACCTGCAGACAAAAACCGACTGTAGAGTTGTAACGGCAGTAGTTCTAGCCAGGTATGTTCCAAAACGTACTTTCCAGATACGTCAAAATGGATTGAGACAGGAACACTGGTAGCTTCTGAAAATGCTAGCAGTCCCTGAAAAGAAGGGGTGGGTGGTTAAGCGCCATTTTAAAAACAGAAGGTCAATATTAGAACGTAATCCCAGCTGTTGCTTGCTGGCAAAAAGAGGGTAAAAGCCTACTGCTTCTAGAATCTGTTTCTTGCCTTCCCCCTGCCTGGAGCTTTGCCAAAGAAGCTTCTGCATGTGGAACTTCTGTGCCCATGATGCTTTCTCCAGTACAGTTACAGTGCGGCTGCCCAGCACTGAAACTACATTTTTGTTGTTTTGAAAATGTTTGGCTTGCCTTTCAAAGGCTGCCGTGAGGGACTCCGCAGTGTCCTGAAGATCCTGGTTTTTAAAGCTAATCCTCAACCAGCTGGTAAAATACTGCTGCTGGTCAGGAGGCCTGGTAGAACACTTCCTCAGCCATTCTGCATTGTGCTGGTCAAGTCAGGCAAATTAATGGCGAATCTTTTCTTTTCAAGACAAATTCTTACCTTACCCTCAATTCTTTAAGGCAAAACGTCACTTCAGAATCTACTCCAACTTGAAAGTAGTCAAATTCATCCGGATTTAGTTGTATTTCAGTAAGCATTGTCTTTGAAAAATCTGTTTAAAATAACAAGAAAGTCAAGGACTCAAAGGAGTGAAGTTTGAACTCAACAAAACTATGATTATAACCATGAGGTTTTACATCAGCATCGTTTGAACAAATAATTGTATTTTTACAGCAACTAACAGTAATAAATGTACGTTTACCTAAATTTATTTCATAATTAAGTAAAATAAAATCCTCAATTTATTTACAGTATATTATGTAGATTCAAGTGGCTTTTAACAGAACCTATTTTATGTTCCACTGTGTGATCTAACCCAATTCCTGCTGTTGTTCTTGCAAATCTGCTTTGTCGACAGGCATTCGGCACAAATAGTATTACCAGCTGCTTATTGTCGCATAGATGGGAAAAGCAAAATGCAGCATGACATTAACAGATTAATCATCATTGCTGGCAATCATCAGAGGACAATGAAGGTGGACTTAGGTTCTTTGTTTTAAATTATAATCTTTTCCGGATACGTAAGTGGCAACAGGAAATGGGCTCTTCAGTTTCAGGTATTCAGTTGTCGCTTGTTATCATTAGATTAGCCTGTGCTTGTTATTAGGTGTGTGAGCAGAAAGTTAAGGGGTACTTCCATTATGCGTTATAGTCTCAGAGGCATTCAGAAAAATTTTACAGCAGCTTAAACAGTACCCACCTATCCAGTTCTCTTCCAAAGCCAGGCTGCTAACGAAGTATCATAAACTGTTCCCAGTCTTCTATTTCTCTGCTCAAGAGGTTGTTTTTTTTTTTTAATCTCAGCCTTCAACAAGGCCCCATTGCGTGTTTGAACAGAATCTTGTAAAGTTCCTTAAAACTGTAGAAATATACACATACAACGCACCCGCCAGCTTCTGCAAGGCAGAGCCTACCACATGCAAATGAAACAAGTCTAGGCAGGAGGTGTAATTTCTTTCTTTGAAAAATAAACCTGAACGTGGAAAAACCCAAGCCATCGCCAGACCATATGTTCAAAGGACACGTTTTGTTTCAGTGCATACAGAACATTTGCTGCAGGCAGTATACTGCATCACATGCTACACAAGAACAATGCTTGTAATTCCTCCTTTTTCTCCTTGACTGTTTGGCTTTTTGGTATCTCATTAAATTTTTACCTACTATTTTTTTCACTTTCTTTCTTACACTAACCCTTGTAAGTGTATGTTTCTAAAATAACAACATTTGTCATTCAAAAGGTAATCTTTTTAGTGTCTTCTTATTTTCAGTAATTTCTCCCCTGTTTCACTCCAGTCAGTTTCCACCACTAAATCCTTCGTGCTCTCCACCGCTTTAGCCTGTTCTCAGCACAATCCCCACCCCTACGCTCTAGGCAGTCATCTTTTTCTAGGTCATTATCCTCAGCTTTGGTCATAAACAAGTAAAGAAAGCATGCCTTTATTATATGATATACAAGAACCTATACTTCAAAAACACAATTATATCTTTAAAATTAGTTTGAGTCACACACCAAGAATCTAGATTGTTCTCCATCTCAGATGGAGATCTGAAAATGGCAGTCCGCAGCGTAACTGTGTTAGGCCAGCTAATACACTGTATTGCCCTTACACTAAAATATACTCCATAATGATATCAATTCTATAATTACAGTACTCAGATTTAAGTAGTTCTTTTTAAAACATAAAATTATCTTTTTCCTGTCTGTTGCCATGCTTCTGCTCTTGCAGTGCAGTAATTACCTCTGTTCAAGCCTACAGCAAGTAGCACAATTTATTTCAATTGGCTGCTCAGTCTGGTATCTGCCACTGATACCAGGAAAATGTTACTAAAAACATACTTTCTTAAAATATATTAAAACAGAAGGTGGCAGTATGTCTTAAAATCTCTCTGTATATGTTCCCTCTCTTAAAAATCTCATTCAGCCGTAAAACGCATTCTCCGTTTATATTGCAATAGTTATCATTCCTTTAGTTCACCTCTTTTGAAGTCCCAATATTGTTTCATATTTTGAATTTCCTTACCGGTGTCTTCCTCAGTGTAACTCTTGAAACAAACTTTCACTGGAGTAACTGATAAGGTTACTTCTTCTTGACTGGACGGAAAGTGAATCATTATATCAGCCAGCAGCCTAGAAAATTTCATTCAGCATTAAAATAATTTTACATGCCACAAATTACTAGCTAGCATTTGTTACTCACATTAGAAATTAAAATTGTTACTTGGCAATACTGTTGGAAAAACTGCCTTTGAAATGTGCACCCCTTAAAGTGTGCTGTACCTTTTTGATTGATTTATATAGCAATGGGTACATAAGAAATCTAAAAATACAACTAGTAATTACGAAAGCAAATATGTTTGTATTTAATGCCTGTGTATGCTGCCAAATCAGTCTTACGCATATATATTGCTGCTACCTTTCTATATGTATATGTCACAATTTTGAGCAAACCTCAGCATCCTATACTCTTCATTCAAAAGCTTGCAGGTTTAAAAGCTGCATAATCTTTTTATAAACACAATACATAATATCTACACAGAGATATCTTTATATACCTTTAATGCTTTAATGGTTGGTTATTGTGACAAGAGCTCCTGTGCACAACGAACACTTTTAATAGAAATGCTGTCAGGAAAAGCAGTCTAACCGTTCTTTGCCTTTGCTTGCAATGACATGCCAAATCTTGGATTCTTCCAGGAGCTGCTTTTCAAAGCAGAACTTTGCCTTATTGCATTAAAAAAATTGTAGTTTTACCACTGGACTCTTTGCCTATAAAATGAAAGCACTTCTTTATTTGTCATAGGTGGAAGTTGCTCAAAGGTGTGAATTCAAATTATACATTACACACTTCTCGAGGTTAGACTGAGTAGGATTAATAGCAGAATGATCCAAATTTCTTAAGTTGTAATGTGAAAAATCTAGCTCTAGGATACAGAATTTAGGAATTTGCCATTTTTGACTGTGCCCTAATCAGATTTTGATTAATTAATGACTATGAAAGCAGTATTGCCTCCTGTATGATTTTTTTTTTTTTTCCCCAGAAAAAATATTTTGTATTCATTACCTGGAGTGGACTTTAAGTATGTTTGGACACATGTGCTTTGCAAAAACAGCCTGCAACGGATCACATTCTTGAAACGTCAGATTATATGTTTTTACAACACCTAAATATAAAGTATATGAACAAAACTCAATGCTGGTCTGTAATTTTAAATGTTTTTTCAGTATTATTTGTTCTTTTAGGAAATCTCAATAGAGAAAGTAACTTACTCTAGCTGTGTGGAAATAACTCGCCCACAAATGGCAAACTGAATTAACCTGTCATCTAAGACTTCCTTTATCCTATTAGTTATGCCCCTCCAGCACCTGAGTTTTTTAAGAATCCACAAGAAATAAGTGAACAGCAACAAGTGCAACAAATGCAGGGGAAAAAGAGGCTTCAGTATTTAACTGGTATAATAAAGGTGGTGGAATACAAAAGGCAAACCCTACAGCTCTCTATGTATTTCTAGATAAGCATGAACTAAGTGAGCTTAATTGTCTTGAGACCTAATTCAATATATTATCTCATTATTAGTAATACAAGCTAGATTTTTAGTAACATAAAACACTGCACAGCTCAGCAAGCTATGCTGATACATGATGGTTCTTTATGAGTTTTGCAAAGACGAATGACGATGAATACACCTGGAGTTCTGCTGGACTGAGGGTGTCAGACCTGTTACTGTGTTGAACTGTAAGTATCAGAAGTGGAAAGACCCAGTAGATCCTCTAGTTCAAATACCTGCCAGAACAGGACTTCCCTCCCTTTCTATAATGTGTGTTTTTTCAGAATTTACTCCATCCTAGCTCTAAATTGTAAGCAGTAGGCTGACAATTAATATATGGCATGCATTAAATACTGAACTGGAGAACGTTTGTCTGATAAAGACTGTTATAACTTCATTTTAACAAGGTGATGCGCATGATAAATACAAATTATGATGTGAAGAGCCTGAAAGTGTTTGGCGTAATGTTCCATCAATAACATTTGGTTAATAATTACACTAAATATCATGTTGCCCTGCTGTTTTAAGCTGCTTTTGTTTCTGTAAAGTCACTTTATGTGTAACCTACCATGTTTGCAGAGGAGCTGAAAAGTTATGTGATGATCATTAATATTTGTATAAATGCTGCATTTCTCTACATTCCTTTCCAGCACATTTACACATCTAAATACAGGAAGAACTGACTGTAAAAAAAAAAAGAAAAAAAAAAAAATCAACGCAGAGGTTACTCACCAAGCAATTTTGCAACATTATTTCCCTAGTTTTGTACAGTTTATCTCAAGCTCCTCCTTTTATGGCTTCCCCAAATTGCTCTGTAAGCAGACATTGAGGCAGCCAATACTGATCCTCGCCATCCTCACCCACTATTCCAATACATGGCCAACAGATCTGTTTGCTAAACAACTGGTCGAAGCTCTCCTGCCTCACACTGGTTTTGAAGGCTACAGGAGAAACACTCCAGAGGCAGAAATGTGGTATTCCCTCACCCCGAGATTCGGCTGGTTCAGGCTTCGGGAACCACAGGCCACAGCTCAGGAGGTACAACTTCTAAACATAATTAAATACCAATGCTCTCTTTTGCAGAATTGCTTGGAAGCGCTTGAGTTTAGAGCCATCTACATGCCTCTATGAGCTTCCCCCTATAATTTCATTTGGAAATTGGGCTAATTTGCTGCTTACAAAGCTGTGCGTGACAATCCATTAAAATGTACCTTAATTATCAATTTACATGGGAGGGATAACTGTTTTTCCTTCTGACATGGTTGAGACACAGCTGTCCAGCAGTAATGTTGAAAAAACATAGATGAGAAGAAGACATATGCATATGCTGACCTTGAAGAATTCACTGATCTTAAGGCAAGCTGAAAATATAAGTGAAATAGTTTATTAACTCAAGATATTTCATATCGAACCTTTAACGAAAAAGCCATCTCTGTGCTTCAGTACCATACCCAAGCCACAAAACCTTTAAATGTGTACATCTCAAAATAAATACAGATGCATCATGCATACAGTCATGTTCAAACTTATCACCTTCATTATTACTGGTCAGAAGTCACTGGTATAATACCAGTAATAATAGGAATCCAATCTATGGCTGGCCCTGAAGTGCGAGTTACCTAAGCACTTAAAGCTCAGCTTGCGTTTGAGGCATTTGAAGGACTGGAGCTTATTCTAAAACAATCTTCCTGTACGCCCATCCACATGATACTTACAAATGGGCAAAGACACTACTAGCACCTCGAAAATTGTTCAGGTATAAAAACAAATCATCTCCACTTCTGATTTTCCAGCCTCCCAGCAAGTTAAGGAGAGTTGATCGCTTTTAATGAAGAAACCTCTAGAGAAAACCCTAATTCTGCTGGAAATGGTGTCTGATTAATCAGAAGCATATTAATGGATGTATTCTTCCTGTTGAGTCATACCAGTACAAAAACATGTTGTTTAGAGGCAGGTTCTGATGTGGTACCAAATATAAACCTTTTGACCCATGACAACAGAAATAAACCCCTTGATATTAATCCGGATGTCCTGGACAAGATTCAGCGTGGGGAACAAAAAATTGAAGAATACTAGGGGCAGAGTAGGAATGAATCTTCCATGATGTAATCTGCATAATTACAATTACAGAAAATATGGCATTTGTCCATATTGAAAGTGGAGGAAGCTGAGCACGTAACTCAGACTGAAGGGTACCTGTAGGAAAACAACACAACATCCAACAACATAAATACTATGCTTCCAAGAAAGATTTTTAAATTACAATAAATCAAATTCACTTACACCTTTTTCTATGGGGTCAAACCAAAATTCATCACTAATACGTGCTATGGCGTGTAGTGCTCTTCCAAACACTAGCAGGAAAAGAAAAGAGTGCAATATGCATTCTAAGTTAAAAAAAAGTTATACTGCATTTTCTCCAGAATAATTTAAGAGGAAACATTAGAAATTTCCTACACGTTTCAAAGAAAACCTATGACATGGTGGAAAACATTACTCTCTTACTTTTTAGTAGCACAAACACCTTGATGTTTTCAAAAGCTGCCTCTTGACGAGGCACACCTCAAATATCATCTGTCCCTTTGCATCAACTGGCATGACCTAATGTCACCGCAAATTAATTCAATCTAATTGGACAAAACACCACTGAAGTCAGAAATTACATTTTGCAGATGGCAACAAGTTTGAGCAAGTGGTAAGCAGTTGGATATCTGTAAAGATGTAGCCCTAAAAACCACAGAAGAAACCAGCAGTGGATCTCAAAATGTGCCTCTGCGCACACTGGCACTGGCAGAGCAGCTTTTCCTACAAAACACTGTGCACAGGAGGTTTAGTCGGGTCTCTGGAAGTAGAACGGCGTGCACAGGGAGGCACCCAGCTAAGCAATGGCTTCTCCATCTCAAAGTAGCACAAATCCAGCCCTCTGCTCTCTAATCTGAACAACTTTTGGAGGCTGCATGTTGCCCCACGAAAATGCCTTTGTCCTCCTGGGGATGAGGAACAGGCAGCTCCTCAGCTTTGCTGTGACTGTGGTAGAGCTGGCCACTGCTCCCAGTGCTTCGTGCCCCACTTTGCACCGTCTGAAAGCCCCCATGGGGAAGCCCACTGAGGGCAGCGCCAAGGGACCCCAGGGTGCCAGCAGGCCCGTCACGCATCCCCACGGCTGCCAGGCCTGCTGAGCCGTGCCGCCCTGTGGAGGCCCCAGGCCAGGGTGCCTGTTTCTCCCACATACACCCCTCTGTGCCAGGCTTGCTGCCTCCCCTGGGGCCACAGCTACCTCTGAGATGAGCCCCCCCAATGACACACTTCATGGCCCGCCGCAGGCTGCGGAGCCCTCCTCGCCGCCGCGCCCTGCCCCTCACACGACGGCTGCGGAAAAGGCGGGAAACGCTCCCCTGAGGGCGAGGGGAGGGGCTTAGCGCTCCTCAGAGACCCGGATGTAGCCACAGGGGTGGCTGCGGAGAAACGCGTTGCGGGCAAGTTTGGCCCTTCGGAGGTGCCGTAGCGGGTGGTTGGCGCCGGCCTGGCTTCCGGGAGGAGCGGCAGCGGCTGGCGTGAGGGAGCGCGGCGCCGANCGGCAGCCGTGGGGCGGCTGTGCTGAACCTGAGCTCAGGGAACGTTTTGTGTCGGTCGCCGCCCAGAAATCCGCCTCTTGCCGAGCTGAGGTAGATGGAGGGGCGGGAGGGGAGCGCTGAGAGGAGGTGAAGCCCCGCTGGGGGCCCGCCGGCGGTAAGGAGGCCGTGCTGAGGGGCTGCCACCGGCCGGAGCTGCCGGGGGATGCGCGCTGGAGCCGCTTTTTTTTTTGTTGTTAATTAATTTATTATTTATTTATTTTAACGCTTCTTTCATAACATCAACAATTCATTAATTATTATTTGCCTATTCATTTGGCTATATTTTCTTTTCTGTTGCTTTCTTTTGTTTAACACTGATCATGTTTCACCCTGTTTTTCATTCCCCCTGTCTGCAATCAACTTCTTCATTCCAATAAAAGGCTGGGCACAGAGTAAGTTTACTCCTCTTGGCTGTTGCTAACACCGGTGGTAAGGGCTTGTCAATGTTACTAGATGATATGTCAATTATGGGCTGCTGTTCAAACCACGCTCAAGATCGCACCTAAATTCCTAGTTTAACTAGCCAGATGTTGTAACGTTCTTTGCCACTGTTTTATGTCGCAGATACCTGTGATTATTCAACACACTTCAGTGCTTTTGATTTGTTTCTGTTACCGTAGCTTGCCAAGCTTTTCTTCAATTAATAGGAGCTCAGACGTGATTTGGGGGAAAATATGGGGCCTGCCAGTTCGTCAGCAAAGGAAATGGTCTTTGTTGAATGTGCAAACTGCTGACTTCAGCAGGGTTATGTGTTTTAAGTGGCAGTATAATTTTAGTAAACATTAAATACATAACTGGTATTGCATATCTAAGTCCCTTAAGTGTCATTAAGAGAATCTACCTATTGCCACTTTAATAATCAAAATCACTTGTTACTAATTTTTTACTTGCATTCAAGTATATAATCTCTTGACTGAAACTAGTGAGGGTATTTTTCACTGAAAACTCTTGAAAGACCATCAAAAATGTCTTTTTGTTTTTTTTCCTCTCTGGGGTTAGTTTTAAATTGGTAGCTCATTGATTACAAAACTTTTGTATTGCTTTACTGATACTTCCAACCATCTAATCTCCAAAGATGCATGGCTTTGATGATGGCACTGAGACGTTCTTAATCTAAAAAAACCAAAACCTGAACAAAAATCCCACCCAAATTCCCTCTGCCTTTTTTGATGATTGTTAGTGTGACGATAGCCGCATGGCCTAAAAATTTAAAAAGCAAATATTAAAAAAGGTAATTTCTCAGCATAGTTACTACTGCTTATATAGATATCTGGGCTTTGTGTTTTACAAACACATTTGATGGCTGTCATTTTAGGAATTGTCTTACTAACAAAGCATTATGTTTGGAAGATAAACTGTCTCCTTTAATATGGAGCTATTTATCAAGTTAACAGGGATGACTGTCTCTAGATCCAGTGTTTTTACAGTGTAGTGGCATAACACCCCGTGCTTTATAGAGCTTTTCATGCCCTTTTTGCATAATTAATTTATTGCTGTGTTGCTCACATTAATTATTTCTTTATTTGCATATTTAAAGCCTGTGATATTAAACTATGGTCTTACTTCATCTGAATCCTTAATTTTGAAGCCCCCATTACATTTGTATTTTCCTTGCATCTATTGTAGTGAAACTATGAATATATAGAACTGGTAATAGAAGCACTGTGTGCAGTAGTTTGGCTTATCTTCTCTGCAGTGCTCTGGGGTTTTTGTTCTGGTTTTTTGTTCTTTTTTTTTTCTTAAACTGTTAGTCTTATCCTGTTCAGTGGTTCCTACAAGATGGACTCTGAACAAGTCAGCTGTTCTGGTCAGCTATTAACACATTGCAAATTTGCTGCCTTTTTTTTTTTTTTGATAAGGAAGAAAACAGAAGTTAATTAAAGTAGAAAGAAACTTGGATGAAGAGTTTTAGAGGGAAGTGGCCACAGTTTAGCCAGGTCTGTGCTTGAGAACGTGTACTAGAGATGTCCTTTTTTTTTTTTTTTTGCATGTTTAAGGAGGAAAAAAAGTGGGATAGTTTACGGTAGTTCCCAAATTTGTGTAAAATACATCAAGTATTAACACGTTTCTGTTGTTATACCTTGCAATGGCTTTCAGCAACAAAACAAAAAAATTCTGTAGACTGTTGTGTTTGTAAGGCCCCCCTCTGGATAAAGTTCTATGTTAGTAAGGGCCCTTGTTTTCCCTCAGTATAGCAATATTCCATCACTATTTTGTCCTTATTCTAGTAGCTTTTACATCAAAATGCAAAGTTATGAAACTGAAGAAAACATTGCAGTGCTTTCTGTTTGCTGGTGATTCTTGTCTTAATAAGTATCTCTAATGATCTTTCTTTCCCGTCATGACACCTGATAAGTTGGTGTTAGTATTAGGAGATCTTCACATTCCACATCGATGCAACAGCCTCCCAGCCAAATTCAAAAAACTGCTGGTTCCAGGAAAGATCCAACACATCCTCTGCACAGGAAACCTCTGCACCAAGGACACTTATGACTACCTCAAGACTCTGGCTGGGGATGTTCATGTTGTCAGAGGGGACTTTGATGAGGTAGTGTCCTCTATTGACAATGACCTTTATTTGTGCATCTTTTACATAAAGGCAACATTTGGGTTATTTGTAATTCAAGTAAAAGTGGGCAAACTGAGGTTATGGACTACTAAGAGCATGTGAAAAGAAAACTGGGCAAAAGAGTTGGGATGACAATCAATAATGTGAATTGCACAGTAAGTTCTGATCTGTCATCAGTATGAATAAAAGTAATTTGTGTAGTTGGCTATGTCTAGGACTCCAGCAAACAGGACCTGCTGTTGTCAGATCTTTGAAGTTCCTTGCACCCTGTCACATTCTCCAGAGTGTTCATAAAAGCAGCTTTGTAGCTCTCATTTTGTAGCGGTAGGGCCAATTACATTGACTATTTCCATAAGCTTCCATAAGCTATGGTGTTGCATAGAGATTTTTAAATATAAATCTGTGCATCTAATCTGTGTTCATGTTTTTATTTTTAGAACCTGAATTATCCTGAACAGAAAGTTGTAACTGTTGGACAGTTCAAAATCGGGCTGATTCATGGCCATCAGGTTATTCCTTGGGGTGATATGGCCAGCCTGGCACTGCTACAAAGGCAGTTTGATGTGGACATCCTAATTTCAGGACATACACACAAATTTGAGGCATTTGAACATGAAAACAAGTTCTATATCAATCCAGGATCAGCTACAGGAGCTTATCATGCCTTAGAGAAGTAAGTAAAGTATGGGAAATACCTGCGGGTTGTTTCTTTTCAATAACAAAACTGAACTACAAAACTCGCTGTGAAGGTTAATGTTTACATTCTAAATGTAGGGGAGAGGAAGGGTCAATAGTACTCACTAAGTCTCCTTGACTGAAACAGATGAGAATAAAACACTTAAAGCTTCAGATCTGATGTACTGTGCTTACAAAATTCATATCCATTTTTCTTAGATTGATTTCTGTTAACTAGTGTTGAAACACTGCTAAGGTGATTATATATGCACAATTAATATGAATTTTTTCCTCTCTTTCCAGCAACATCATTCCTTCATTTGTGCTGATGGATATCCAGGCTTCTACAGTAGTTACATATGTCTATCAACTCATCGGAGATGATGTGAAAGTAGAAAGAATTGAGTACAAAAAGTCTTAAAATTGTATTTGCTTGTCTGGTATTTTTACCATCTCATTCTGAACTGCAAGTTACTACAATACTTGATTGCTAGTTTACAGTACTACACTTTACTCGCTAACAGCTTAACAATGTAGCTTATTGGTAATAACTTTAAAACAACATTGTGTTTGCTTTTCTCTGTATGAATTGATTTGTAAAATATTCCATTAACTGTTTAAGTACTGTTCCTTCATGTTGTAATAAACTCCACTTCGTAGAAAAACTAAGCTTTATGAACTGTTGTTGGGGAAAAACGCAACAGTTGTAGTTGCTTTTAAAATGCCTGATGCTCTGGTTTGGTGGCTTACTTCTAAAGGATGCTTGTAGAGGGCTTGAACAAAAAGATTGGGGGCTCTGGGGCCACGTTATGTTTGCTTCAGAATCCAGTTGATATTTAATTTTCTCAATTTAATGTTCCCAATTAAGGTAAAAGAGTAAAATGGATTGATAGGTTCTGAAAGTATTACAGTTAATTACAGTAGTAATGTCACTGTAGAACGTTTAACTTTAGCCTTTTTATAATCAAAGCAGTTTCAAATACGACTGTGCTTGAATGAATGATGGTCTCAAATCTATAAACAGTGGAGAGAGGCTTTTCTTTATTTATGGCTTATATCTGACACTACATGTTTACGCACTTTGCTCCATGTACAGAAGCTTTAAATAGTGTAATTCCATGTGGCACTCGTACTACTACTGAAGACTAAAAACAGTGGTTGTTCAAGAAGACTGGACCTTTTGGCTGCCCTATTATCACAACTGCAGGGAACTGAATGTATTTTAACAGCTCCCATTTCTCATGACTGCTAACTTTCCAATAAAACCAGAGTTTTATCTTTTGTCTTCTACAGAAGAACATTTAGAATGGTGGCCTGTTTCCTTTGCAGATGTTGGCCTTTGTATTATGACTTTTTTCAGTGCAGTATCTGTGCAAAAAGCTGTGCAGTATTTGTCATGAAGGTTTGAGTTAAACTAATGGTTTTCCATCCACTAGAACCCTTACTTCTGTGTCATAAGCTGACAAAATAACTTATTTCTATTCAAAATAAACCTGCTTTACCTTAGAAAAAGACCAAGCATTTCAGCCTGGTATCTCAGGAACCTCTGGCTAACTGCTACTTCATGCAGTGAAACACATGCCTGCTGCTTTATCCTGCTGTAGCCACACAGAAAGAACAAAGTTGAAAAGAAAACCTTGGCAAACATTATTCGAGGAATTTTAGTGACTGAGTGGAACATCAATTTACTGACAACTTCATAATTAAAAAAAGGTTTATAGAATACTGTAAGGCCAAAATTGATATGTAAGTCTGTTTATTTCTGCTCACTGTAGTTAAAATTACAATCTGTCTACAAAGTGTATTTTACATGAAGTACACCACTTACAGTTTTAAAAAAAGTTTGTCACAATTATGCAAGGTTATGTTTGTGTGAATGAGATCTTTAATCCTTCCTAAAATCAAAGTGCTGAATATGAACATTACTGTTGAATAGAAACAGGAGNCTCGATGACAGTTCCAGCACACAGGTCTCCTCTGGTCCATTCAGATACACCTGGAGGGTAAAAGAACAATAGTAATAGGGCTTAGGAAAACAGGATATAATCAAAGACCTGTGAAAGTGCTTGAAAACATAAGGCTTGGCATGGCACAGATATGGTTCAAGTAAAATGAATTTGAATTAATAAAGGGATATTTTATTATATACAATATCTTTTACTCAAATCTGCTAACAAGTATTTTTGCTAAAAGTTGAGTGACAGTCTTAGTTTAGAAAAAAAGGAGAAAATATTGCATGAGGTACAAAGGTGGTTTGTTTTACCTTCAGAAGATCAGATGACGATATGTCTACCAGAGTAGGATTTCCACATTTCTCTTGATATTCTTGAATTAGGGCTGTTGCCTCATCAATGCTATAGGAGGCAAAAGTTTATCAATCAACTTTGTCCACAACTTGTCCAAAAAGCCAAGAATTTGGACTATATACACTGAAGTATAAAAATAAGGTATGACCCCAAATTTTTGAAGTCAGTCAGGTCCCATCATTTCCCAGTAGAGGAAAGCAAGCCATGAAAAGCCTAGCATTTAACCGGTGGCTGTTAATAAAACCAATATATACTAGAATTTAAATGGTTATTTATTGGTTCCTGTCCCATTTCGACTGCAGGATAAGTCGTAACAAAGTGATTTGCAATACTGAGTATTTGGGATCTAACATGAAAGTTTGCAGCTGCACACAACGAGCCCAAGTGCTGTGAGTCACTGATAGATTGCTGATTGAGAACCGCACTGCCATAGGTTCAGTGGCAAGACCTTTTGTTTTATTTAAGTAGAACATAAGAGGCATTTCTTGAAAACTCTTGAAAAACTTAGCAGCAAAACCATTAATAGGATCCTAAGTCTTGAGTGCAGGCAGTTCATTTATTTTTTCAGAGTGTCCTTATTGCTGAAGCTGTGACTCCATGATGCCACTAAGCTGAATTCATCTGAAGGTATGGTGAAGTGATTGAAAGCAAAAGTGTTAGCTTTTTTTGGTCAGGTTACTTCTGCTATTTTAACTGCATTTGATCTGCCTGCCAGTCCAGGCTCAGTAAGCTGTTACTTTGGCTTGAATGACACTGTAAACTCCGAGTATGAAAAGTAGTGAGGTGAGATTTTTATTTTATTTCTTTATTTAACTTAGCAATACTTTAAAAATTCTTGGAGACTAAGTACTAGAAAATCTCCATGACTTCAAATAAATGAAAATAAAATAAAGGAGACATTCAATTTCTGTAATTGCTATCAGCCATATATCATCTGTTTTATGAACTTACCAGTTCTTTTTGGCAAAATAATCCACCAGTTCTTTCATTCGGTGAGTATTCATCAATTGTTGCTTCAACAGTGGAAAATACTTAGTTTTCAAGAATTTTTCATACAGCTTCTCATTTATGATACTGTCCAAAACCAAAGATCTAATCTGTAGATTTAAGTTTTAGTAATGGAAAAGTATTAATATTTTAACTGTTAAAAAATTTACTTTTGAATGAAAAGAGCTCAGCCCTTTCTTTCTGGACTCCCATAGAGCAGGATTTTTTAAAACAATTTTTTTAGTGCTGTGAAACGGCAGATTTTTATGAAGACTAATCTCAGATTCAGATAGGGGAATGAGTTAAGAAACTTGCCCTTAGGAAGGCAGCCCTAGGAAAGGCAAGAGCGAGTGCAGTCCCATAAGCCCTTTGGCCTTTTTGCTTAAAACATTTATTTA
>VYZW01044445.1:153330-189691 GCA_013401315.1 Balaeniceps rex | reverse complement strand
CCACTTTTCCCAACATAACATTTTCCACAAGCCAGGATTACCCTAGAACATTAAGAGGTAACAACGGTGTAAGCATCAAAAGTGGCAAAAGAATGGTATCACAGCATTACATACCTTTAAACAGCCCACACATATGAGCAGGAGATGATTAAAGGTATGTACAGTGCTGCTTAGAAGATTCCACTCTTCTAAACAATTTAAATATCTTCACACTTCTCCTTTATTAATTTTCCAGAGTCTATCTCTAATACTGTTAAATTGCAAATACAGAGATTGTAAGCTCTTCCTGCACTGTCTCATAGCACCTAGAATTCTCAGGATCAGGGCCCCAGCAGTACAAATAGGGCACCCTAGTGATTTTGTTTGTTTTTCATCTTCAGAAGAAAGTAGTTTTCCATCTGCTAGAGTAATCCTGACAAGTAAGTAAAGTAAATTACAGATAATACACTGGCAAAGAGATCCTATTTTTTTTTTTATATATATAAACTGCACAAAATTAACCTGATCTCTCCTATTACAGAACTGTAGGAAGGGTTTAGATTTGCGATTGCAATTTTCACCTTGACACTGTAAAATGAACGGCATCAGTGTATGTCTGCCCAGGATAACTAGCCTTACAGACAGAGGTACTTTTGGGAAAAAAGGGGAAGATATTAAATAATTAAAATCAACACTTCCTTTTATTCTATTTATGATTTTGCTTCACTAAACTTGGAAGACTGAAATCACATTGTCATTTTCATGTGTGGAGTCCAGGTATTAGTGCAAGGACTTGGCAAGTTTTAAGTTTTCTGTCCTGCTGGGAAACATCTAAAGGTGGGCCTCAAACTGATTCAGAGCATTCACTCAATAGCACAAATCTTTAACCCAGTTCAACCACACAATTCCATATTTACCTCCTACATGAAATAAAGTTTTAAAAAATTAATGACAACTTAAATGAATGTGGCAAGTATATACAAAATTGCTATTATTAACATCGTACACAAGGCACTTATTTTAGAGAGTACATCTTTTAGCCAGCACAGCTCTTTGGATTTTCACCATCACAAATGCTTCCTAAAGTGATGCTTCTCGTTCCAGCTGCTCTAACTCCTGACATTACGCTCTTAGCTTATGTCATCATTGGGACTTACTGGGCAGAAATAATAAAAATTTTCATAAATCTTAAAAGGTCAGAAAAAGAAAGAAGATCATCTTGTTAAGCGCTCATCTTCATTTGCTTATTTTCATGCAGATTTTTTTTTCCTTCAATAAAGCAGCCCATTGAATAGACCCCTTTCCCTCTCTTGAGTGACTTGGGAAGATAGGCACTTTGAGCAGAGGACAAAACAGACATCTACGCTAAAATACACATAAGGTCATGGCAGCTTTATGCTTTAAGAACCTCACTGGGAAAAAACTTTTTTTAAAGAAAAAATATCAAAGTTTAATTCTACTACCCTGCATCTGTCTCATTGAAGGATACAAAAACAAAAGTCTGAAACTTACCTGCAGATATCTTACCAGTACCCTTATATTCCACCACAGATAAATGTGTGAACCCATTAGCTGAACCAAGTTCTGACACGGAAATTTGATAAGGTGGTCTCAGTTTGATTTCTGTCTGCATGTCAGCAAGATTCATCTTTGTTGACAAAGAACGTGTGTTGTTATATCTCTGTTTGGTCCTCTGAATGAAATTATCTGTGTAAAATGTAAAATAAAAAGGTATATCCTTATAGATTTTTGTTAATTTTTGTCAATCCAAGACCATGCAGCTTTATATACTACATACTTCACAAATTGAAATATATTGTTTGAAATGCTTGTATTTATCTTGAATTTTTTCATACTATTTCTGATTTGTGACTAATATATCATGGACTATTTAATTCTGCAGTAAAAAAAATTTAAGCTCTAGAAATCTAATTACTTAATAACTGTGAAGAAACTAATGACTTTTCGCTGCATGAGACCGAATGCATTGCTAATACAATGGATTTACTGCACTTATTCTAGCTTTTCCGTTAGTTTAGTAAATATCCTTATGAAAAAATTAACTCCTGCATTCAAATATAAACTTACTTGAGTATGAAACGTGCTTGCAAAATATTCAGGCGGAGAAAATTAATACCATATCATACAGATATAAAGACTGTAATAGACCTACAATAATAATGTAATGTAATGTAATAGACCTAGAAAACTTAACAACTAGTAGAACAAAGAAGGCATTGGGGGGAAAAAAAGAGTGTTCACAGAACTCTTCATAAAGAAGACAGCAATGTTGTACAGAAATTGTTAAAAATTGCCTGACTGGACAGGAATTAACCAACTGCAATATCTTCTCCCATATTTCTAAAACTGCAGTTCTTTTTCCTCTAATACGTTTTATAAGAATATTTAAAAGAACTGCCTAACATATAGTATTAAAGCAACAGATACTAATGGAATCCGTAACAGCTGTTATCTGGCATATATGCAATTAGTTGTATTTGGAGCTTGCATGACAGAAGACTAAATGCTTCACTGTATCGTAAGACAAGTAAAAATCTCTCCTTTTCATGTACTGAACAAAAATTACAGCACAGCTAAGAGCAAACATGAAATTGCAATCTTTTACTTGAGAAATTTATGAGCTCAATGCCTTTACAGGCTAACTATTTCAACAGGGATGAAGTCAAACAACTCCTAGTGTTATTAACAAGGAGAAGATGAACTCCAGATTTGGTCACACAAGGCTTAAACCAAAACCTACTGGAATGAACAGAAAGATTATAAACAAGTTTGGATAAAACTCTAGTAGTCTAATTTAATGCCCACAGAAGTATTTCTTTATTGACTCTAACGGGAGTTAAATCAGATTCTAAATCCACCTGAAATACAGCTATAAACTGCCCTGAACATTTTTGTTCTGTGTGCATTAAGTTGCACATCGATTTAAATACTCATTTGTCTTAGTGTGAGAATCAAGGAAAAGAAGTCAGATTCTTACCAAACTCTATAAAACAGTATGGTCTGACAGCAGTATTTGTCTTCATCATATTGTAGGTAGTGATGAACTCTTTCTGAAGCTCATCCAGGAAGCAGAAAGCCAAGACACTGGGATAATTTTCAGTGCACAACATCATATAGCTTACTCCCAGAGAACTTATAAAGCTATAATTGAGACAACAAAGTCACAATTTCAAATTTAAATCCAGGTAATTTACTGCTTCGCTAGTCTGATCTCATATTCTATAATAAGAAAAGCAAAAACTGCTCTGGGGTAGCAAAGGAATTAATGTTTACTGAAAAGTCCAACACTATTCTAGAAGAAAAACAATTTACTTTTAGGCAATGTTTTACTTTAACACCACATTGTACGATCATATGAGAAGCTGTGTTATACGTATATGTGTATGTATATACATGTGTGTATACATACGTACACACTCTCACATACATGGAACAGAAAAAAACATAAAGCTTTTAGGATACATAAACACAGCAGGTTTGTCCCGTAATAGCTTTTCATTGATCTCAAACGCAAAATATGTGATCTGGTGCATCCCAAAAATGCAAAAACTTATCTTCAGATTGGGAGGGAGGACAGTTGGTTCTTTCCAAAATATGTGAGGAAATAAAACTGTTCTGTAGAATACAGGATTCATCATTCTCCAAAGATAGTTGCAAGGATGACCAGAGATGGCAAATATGACATTAGAAAGGGATATAAAGCAAAATTCTGAGTAAACAATATATTCAAGTAATTATTTCACAATAATCCAACTTTCACACTGCGAACTGGAGAAAAAAGAGCATCTTCTGAATTATTACTTAATCAGTGTTGTCCTGCAGGTACACTATCAAATTGACTAGCTCAAAAAATTTAGGAATAGTTATTTAAAAAACAAAATCAAAACACAAAAGTGTGAAGAGAAAACAAAAAGCACTGTTATGAAAGTGCTGGATGAAGCAGTAGGATAGGTAGGCTCCATTCAACCATTCAAGACTTTACTACACACTGCCTTCACACTAGAAAAATCGTTCCCACCCTTCCCACTCCCTCACTCCCTGTGTGCCATATGAAATAATTATTGAGTTATGCTTGGGTTTTCTCTGAAGTCAGCAGAAATCCTGAAGGTACAATAAAAGGGCCCAATTCCATAACATCCTAACCACAAGTTTTCAGAAATACTGGGTTATGAAAGTATTTGGGTACTTTTTTATTTGTGTAGACTAAAAAGAGAAAACAAATGAATACTAGTTGAACTAGCATGAAGAAGAAGAAGTCTGGTCATTTTCATGTAAGAAACAACCTTGAAATTTAAAGAAATATTTCTAGTAGGTCAAGGACTTCAATATTTATAAAAATACTGTGTTATTTCAAACTAGAACTTCCACCAAAGTTTGAGTAGGTTTGAAATCTTTCTACAATTTCTCCATTTTGAATTTCTGATACATAAATACTGACAAGAATTCATCTTAGTTTGATTAATCATTTCTAATGTGAACTGTTAACTTGTTAACTTACAGACAGACACAACCCAGGACGTCGCAAATATATAAAAGAGAAGTCTTACTTTATATTATATTGCCCAGTTTTCAGAGTACATCTATCAGGAAGCTGAGAAAGTTTCTTTGAGAGCATTTTAAAATATTTTCTACATTCTTGCATTCCCGTGCTCTGGTCATAATCGGTAGATGCAGACAGTGGGAGTCCATCCCTCACACGGACCACAGAGGCAGATAAAATCATAGACATTGCCAATACAGTTAACGACAACCTACAACAAAACACAAATCAGGAGGAATCAGAATTAAGGTAAAAGCAAAAACAACAGAGTCAACTGTGATTAACCAAACTTCCCAAGCTGTATGCTGGGGTCGGGCTTAAAATGGGGCACAGGGAAGATTTTCAACTATAACTCAGATTAGAGTCCTAACTGAATAGGACCTATTAGCCTACGCGAACCACAAAGCAGCAGCACATCTGACATCAATGTCACATTTTCAAATATTTTTATCTGAACTTCCATAAACCCTCACCTAGAGATACCTGTGGAGATCGAAACACTGTTACTTAGCCTTAGTACTACTGTATCACTTGCACCCTTCAAGCTGTGAGTCTTCTTGTTTAATGAGACAACAATTATAGTCTAAACAAACAACAACAGTAGCTGGAGAGGAAAAACTTTTACTGTAAAGATGTGCCAGATGGAAAAGTGATCCAGGTCTTGATCAAGCAATAATACTGACGTGCTTTCATGAAACTGTGTTACTGAGTACATGCTTAAGTACCCTGACAAACAGAGACTTAAATAACTTATGTACTATCAAATAGGAAATCAAGGATCAGGACAGCAAGGAATATAATCCAGCTCTCCCAACTCACAATGGAATTTCTTAAACATGAAATGTCTTTTTTCTTATCTGGATCTCCATTTTCTTTAAATCTGCAAAATGGGTCTATCAGTATTACACAAATACTGAGCAGATTGAAATCGTGCTTGCATTTAATTTTCAAAGTATTTAATTTTCAAAGCATAATAATTAAAGCTTTGTGGAATACAGTCACTTAAAAAACTTGGGTATTAAACATTTCTTGATCAGAAGGAGAAAATGTATAGCAGGCATTTAACAGTATAAACACATAGCCTACGGATAGTCTTTCAAGAATGAAGACACATTTTTAAAACCTTCAAGTTCTTCAAACCTTACGTTAAATCAAAATATCCAAAAGTTTAGCAAGACAAGCATTAAAAGACGGATTACTTATCTGCCAAGTATCAGTACACAAATTTGTCCTCTTACAAGTGGGCGAAATGCTAGAATTTATATGAAGCCAAAAGCAAACACTTCCTCAGCTCTTAACACTGCTCTGCAGACTCCTACCATATACTACACCTATCACTTAAGAGATTATGAAAAAAATATTTTTGCCTCCCTCAGACGATGCTACTCAAGTCCCATACAGTCACAAACTGCAAAAGAAAACAGATTTCTGAATACAGCTGAAATATGCTCTGTGTGCAACACTGACATGTTTACAGCACCTTTCAAACTATGACATTAAGGGTGCTTTACAAGCCTTAGCAACTGAAGGACTGTATTCTGAAAAGTTAGGAATCCAGATTTTCCCAAAATAGTACTACCTCTTCATAAAAGAGAGGAAATAGCTATTTTTTCCCTCAGCTCTCACCTCCCCTATTTCCCACTACCCAAAGGTTATATATACATCAGGATACTTATTGAATAATAATCAATATTCAGGTTTTTCAAGGGTATTTACTCCTGTCCTGGTTTTCGCTGGGATGGAGTTAATTTTCTTCCTAGTAGCTGGTATAGTGCTGTGTTTTGGATTTAGGATGAGAATAATGTTGATAACACACTGATGTTTTAGTTGTTGCTAACCAATGCCTACACTAGTCAAGGACTTTTCAGCTTCTCATACTGCCCTGCCAGCGAGTAGGCTGGGGGTGCATAAGAAGTTGGGAGGGGACACAGCTGGGACAGCTGACCCCAAATGGCCAAAGGGACGTTCCATACCATATGGTGTCATGCTCAGCATGTAAAGCTGGGGGAAAAAGAAGGAAGGGGAGGACATTCGGAGTGATGGCGTTTGTCTTCCCAAGTAACCGTTAAGTGTGATGGAGCCCTGCTTTCCTGGAGATGGCTGAAAACCGGCCTGCCGATCGGAAATAGTGAATTAATTCCTTGTTTTGCTTTGCTTGCATGCACGGCTTTTGCTTTACCTATTAAACTGTCTTTATCTCAACCCACGAGTTTTCTCACTTTCACCCTTCTGATTCTCCCCCCCATCCCACCGGGGGTGGGGGCGGGAGTGAGCGAGTGGCTGCGTGGTGCTTACTTGCCGGCTGGGGTTAAACCATGACAACTCCTCAGAGAGAAAGAGGCATATAATAATGAAAACATTGAAAATGTGTTGTAATTTTCAATTTAAAAAAATTCCGCTTCATCAGCAGTCAAACTTCAACCTGCTTTGAGATGCATCACATTTGCTAAACAAGTTCCAAATTAATACCCTCCTATTTTACTTGTACAGCATATCAGACTTTCACAGCATAAGTCATAACAGCAGCAGAAGCCACTGTTGCCTGTAGTCTGCTGAATACCTCTGGGCTTTTATCAGGTACACTTGCTATTTCAGCACTTCACTACAGAATCCCCTATTGTACAAAGTGCTTTGATCAGCTGGACACAAAAACAGAAAACAAAACAACTTTAGGACTTGCTCTAGATTAGCTTGCTGGAGTGAAGCATTCCAGAAATTAAACCTGTGGTTCTAGAAACTTTTACCTATCTCTATTTGAGTTCACGCACATGCTCCCAGCAGGACAATTCACATGGAATGCACACGGCACCCGTTTTCTTAACTATGCTGCTAACCATATAACCACGGCAGCAGCCCAAGAGCATGACAAAATTACAGAGGAGCTTTAAATTGTAATGGTAGAGGTAACCACCTCTACCACTTGGAACTCAATCCTGAAAGGGACTTCCAGGAGCTATATCAATATAAACATAAGAACAACAATGTGATAGCAAAGTTTAAAATTCCCCTCGTTAACTTACTTGCACAAAATGTAATTTCATGGACATGCATTTCCTCTGATGAAGCAAACAACTTCATTAGCACCTAGCATGAAGAAAGGAACATAGCTCCATGTCCTGTTTTAGGAAAATGTAGTGAATAGGACAGCACTGCAGGAGAAACTCAGAATCCTGTAGCCAGCTCTCGAAGGAAAAATATTGTTCTGTCCACTTTTTAAATGATCTTGACCGTTAAAGTTCATGTTGAGCTATCTGATAAGAACAAACAGAAAAAGTCAGTAAATGTATTTACTGGCTGACAATATTCTTCAGCTCTTTTTGTGAGGGCACGCTTATTGGAAAGGCCTGAACACACCCCAGTCAAGAGGTAATCAAGTAAAAAGAAAACTAGAATAATAGAAATATTAAAATGTTTCTATGTTCTTTAAGTGAAGTTGAGGAAGTCCCATCAATTCAGCCATTTAAAATGGGAAAATATGTTATTTGTCTGCACAGTACATGAGTAACTCAGAGTAACGCTACCTTTGACTCTGAATCCCATCATTCACCTCAAACACTAAGTTTAATTAATCTATAATCTCCTCTGATCAGAAACCTGAACACTTCAGGAACATAATATAACACAACCACAGCTGTATTTCCAAAGCATTAAGATCTTCAATATTCAGTCTAACAGTAGTTGCTTTACTCCTACAACTAAGGACAAAGAATATAAATATCACTAACAACAGCATGTATGCATGGACAACAGACAAAGCAAAGGATGAAGACCCCTGTAGAGGTATTCTTTCAATTTTTATGTCTATTCTATATGTAAATAAATATTTGCATAAACCTAGAACAAAAGCAGTTACTTTCTTCAAGACTCCTACTTAGATTTAGAGAAATTAGGTTCAGTAACAGAAGATAAGCCTCCATTAAAACCTGCCAATTCTCTTAATGTGCTATGAAACCACACGAGGTAAAAATTCTGTTTAGATAACAGTCTTAAGATCACCAGTCAGCCAGGTTTTCTTACCATAATCTTACAAACCCACCCAGTAAAAATACGTACTTTTTTCTCAGCTTCCTAACAGTGGAATCAGAAAGCTATCTAAAAAAACAAAGCTAATAAAAGAAAATCACTTTGGTTACAAGATCACACGTATGTAGAGAGATGTGTAGTACACATACTGTAACAGAACATTCAGCCTTACTTTAAAATGTATTAATATAGGAAAAAAGTTTACTAAATCTTCAAAATGAAAAGGCTACTTTACTCAGCTATCAAAACAATAAGGCTCTACAGAAGGAGCCAAGTGATAAATTTGATATAGACTTACATAGGTAAAGACTGAAGAACATTAAAGATACGGTAGCGTTTTTAGAACTATCTTTAAAAGTCTTTTTTAAACATCTATTCAAAACTGCACAAAGTGATTCACCATACCATTACAAATTTCATAGGTTTTCCTCCAAAAATTCTATATCCATCAAACACCTGAAGATGACAAAAGACTGCACTTCCATTACAAATGGTCTATAAATCCATTACAAGCACAAAGAAATGAACAGGGTTCGCTATCTTGTTCTATGACAGAACTGAGGAGTATCAAATCCAACCAGCAGGCGTTAGGCTCATGGCTACCACAGATGGTTCTTCACAAAATATGCAGTTAGCCAGTGGAACTGCTTGTCACAGGATGTTGTCAATACCAAAATATTATGTGAATTCAAGAGGCAACTGGAAAAGTGCACAGAAAAACTACGAGGGTTATTAAAACTAAAACACTACCCTTTGCTCAGGGAAATTCTGACCCCCAAACGATGACCAACAGGAAGAGTACACCATGGAAGCATCGCTCTATGCGCTAGTCTTAATTTCCCTGTGTGCATCTACTTCTGGCCCACCTTTATTGATTTCCCCTTACACCGACACTACACAGCCCTCCCTGCAAATGAGGTCTGGGAGAACTCATGGAAAAGAGGAACACGGAGAAAGCTGGCCACAGACAGATAAGAGTCAAATGAAATGGTCATTCCTCTGTTACTCCACCCTGCCTAAAGCTGTCCAATTTATCATACACATGTCATCCTCCACTGCTTTCACAAATAGGAATTATCACATGTGGCTTCAGTTTAATTTCATCCCACGAGCGGGAAATCTCAGATGATGGAAACCAGAGCCTGTTTTACTGTACTTTTTTTTGAAGACAGATTCAATTATCATCTCATTTATTTTTGTGTTATGATGGTACTTGATCCTGAGGCAGCATCTAGAAAAGTCCTAGAAAGTGGTATACGTTCCAGTCTTTTGTAACAAATTGGTCTTTCAACTTGTGATCTGACAGTAATTGTTTTATACCTATCTGAAATCTTCTTGTAACTTTTTTTACAAGTAAGTCTTTGAAAGTGAGCTGTGAATATGGTTTGCTCAGGACACTTGTATTTTTTAAAAACAGTCTAGCTTCACAAAAATTGAAAGATTATACGTAGATCTAGCATAACGGCAAGCCTACCTTCCTGCACCTGCTAGCCTTCGGCACCAACTTAATCAAGGCATTTCTTGCCAGGATGTCGGCCTCTCATGATAACCTTCCATAAAATATAAAATTGGGAAGTCGGTGCAAGCTGCACACCTGCTTGATGCAGAATGAAGATAGAGTTTCTGTGCTTACTTCAAGTGTACATAATAGTGTTGGATGATTTGTCCCCACTTCTGAGGGTTGTGACAGCTGTATTATGCAGGCAGTCTTAGTTTTTCCACTCCACAGCATACTTCAGAAATGTGTATTACAAACTAACGCGCTACAGAAGGACACAACAAATAAAGCCACTTTGACATCATCAGGTATGATCAGACAAGGAAATAATCCTAAACCACTATCCCATATTATCCTTCCCATATTATCCTTCTCATAAAGCAGAGGAAAAAGACACTTCAGAAACAGAATCAAGATTCTGAAAAACTAAGGGAACGGAACAAGCTGCATCCCAAAATTCGGGAACTTGACCCTTCCATCTACCACCTACTTGTATGGCAGCTTCTGCACGATCGTTTGTACTATCTGCAACGGCAGCCGGAGCATGAAGAGGTCATGTGGTTACTGACTTAAACGGGTTCGCACTGCTTTAGATTGCAAAACTTTATACAAAAACGTTGATGCCTACACAGCCAGCCAGGAAAGTGACAGATCCCTGCTACAACAGCCTTCTGCTACCACACGACATTTGCGAAGAGGCCTGAGCTGCCACGGACGGCCCCCTGCACCTGACCTGCCCGCTGCACCCCGCGCTCGCTGCCAGGAGGCAAACCTCGAGTGACAAAGCTGGAGGCAGCCGGGGCCGGGGGCAGCGCCGGCACCCCTCTCTCATCCCGGCTGATGAGCGAACGCAGGCGGCCCCGCGGCTCCAGCGGCCGGGCTGCCACCCTCTAGCGCACGGCAGCCCCCGGCAGGGCGGCGGCCCGGGAGGCGGAGAAACCGGTGACAAGTCGCGTCGCTTCGCTTCGCGGGACCAGACCCGCGCCCACACCGGGAGCCCTGCGGTGCCCCGGCAGCCCCCCGCCCCGGGCCTGGCGCCGAAAGGGGAAGGCAGGCGGCAACCGAGACCCCGGCCCGGGGAGACCGGGCAGACGCAGGGCCCTGCGGCAGCACCTTCCAGCACCGTCCCGTCCCTCGCCCTCCCTCACGCCGGCGGGCCCCGGGCGGCGGGCGGGCCGCGTCGCCTCGCAACGACACCGCGGGGGAGGGGCTCGAGCTACCTGGCTCACCGGAGCGGAGCGGCGGCGGCACCGGCACCGGCGCGCGCCCACGGCGGCCGCCTCCCGCCAGGCATTGTGGGTACTGTCCACGTCCGCCCCGCGCCCCCCCCGCCGGCGGGGGAGCGCCCCTCACGTGACGCGGACGCGGGCACGCCNGCGGCCTTGAGTGGGCTCAGCGGCGGGGTTGCGGGGCGGGTTGGTTGGGCTGGTCAGCGGTGGTGGTGTTGCGCCCTCGGGGGGCTCTCAGGCGCAGCCGGCGGGGCCCTCGAAGCGGTGGGGCGGCCCCGGTGCTGCGTCTGAGGCGCCGTTTCAGAAGGGAGTGCCTCCCCCACCCCGCGGTGGGTGCCCTTCTCTTACGGTGGCGTCGCTTCGTGCAGGCCTTTCCCCGCTGCTCGGAACAGGGCTGCCTGGTTAACCTCCAACGCCTCGCTGGGCTTTGTGCCCGCGGCTTGAAACGTCGGCTGGCGTGCGGGGTTGCTGGGGAGTTGAGTTGGGTTGGGTTGGGTTTGTGGCCGTTGGTCAAACGGGTTGAAGTGTGCCAATGCCGCTCGTGTCGTAGAAAGCCCCCGGTGTGTCGGGGCGGGGAGGCAGCCTCGCTATTGTGAGTTCTCTGCTTCACACATCTTTGGCTAATTCTTAATTAGACTCATTTGCAAAAGAACTGAGGTTTAGTAATTGTGCTCTTTGGGTTCTGTGCAATAACTTTTAACTGTAGTTGGCCAATTTCCACCGGGTTTAATGAACGCATATAGAGCTTGGCATATGCTCGACGCTGTATAAATAACAAGATAGGTGTTTTCTGACGGGACAGCAAACATGACTGCTGATGGGCAGGAAGTACAATGGTGACATAGTTGTCACCAGAAAAAATGCACTGAGATGACACCAGCTGCTAGACTAACTTCACTCATTTCCAGACAAATCAACTGGGCATGTTTTGACAATAAATGACAATACAAAAATGAAACTTTGCAAATCTCATTACTAATCCCAAAGTGAGATTCCTATTTTAAAACTACTTTCTTTACCGATATAAGAATAATTTTCTCCCTGTATTGCACTTCAACTTTACTGTTTTCCTATCATGTCATACAGTTTTAGTCTGTTGGCTCAAATCTCAAATGAAAGCAGCTTATTTTGTCGCTAACGCCTTTTAATTTCTCCTTCCATCTGTTACTACTTCCCTATTCAACTGCTTGTAGTGCTGCAAAGACTGTTGGGGTAGAGTTGATATACCTCGCATTCTGGACTTTGGGGCTCTACTGAGCTTCACCCAGGAGCAAGATAATCAGGACAGCACTGAGGCACACTAATGCTCTCCAGCCTCAAGTGTGCCTTCTCTAAGCAGCATAAACTATTTTAAGTGGACACCTGTGGTGACCCCGGATACCGGCAGGGTATCACCTCACTCCCTACCCCTGAGATAGTGTCTGTGAATGCCAGTGATCCACGTGTGGTAAAATAATCTCTTGGATCTTTCAACCAGGTGTAAGATGCTTGTGCTGAAGATTAATTTCGCCCTTTCAGCCCCCAGGCTTTCTCCTCCATGCTTCAAGCAAAGCTCAGCCAAGCTGAGGAATCGAGCTCTCTGTGTCAAACAAGGCTGCAGCAAGGGGTACAAGGTTAACTATGGCCATGGAGTTGAGTAACAGAGGTGGAGGGAAGACTGGCAAAAAGAGAAAAATTGTTTTCAGAGGAGACTCGAAATGAGATGAGGACGCGGTGAGGCGGGGGGTCAGGAGATGCAGTGGCATGGAGGTATGGGAGGGGAAAGCAAGTGCAGGTGAGCAGAGGGGCCACTGCAGGAGAGGTCACGGGCAGGTGCTTGGTGAGGTAGTTTTGCTCTGAACGTAAAAGCAGCAAGGAAGAAGTGATATCCTGGAGACCAGAGGAAAAAGACCCTTTTCTGAGCATCCTTCTCACAGTGAAAGCTGGTTGCTGGGGGGAACTGCCAAAGACGTGCACCACGAACAAGTCGTGCTTAAGCCTTGCAAGGGACGGAGGGTCTGCGTGTTTGAATAAGCACCTTCGCATCTCCAAGTTAGTATCTTGGCCTGTCGGGAAGAAACTGCATTCCTTGTCGGGCTTTTGTACAGCTGAGCATGGGAACATCTCAATCCTGACTGACTAGGCACAACTGTCGCATACGTTCAGAAGATGATACATTAATCTGAATAATTTCCAGAGAGTCCTTATCCTGTATAAACAGAGTGCACAGTATTACAAGCTGCTACACAATTTAACAGCCTCTGATAGCATCGACTATAATGCTGAGAAGTAGTGATTACTTAATTAGAGGCTGCCTAAAGGTTTGTGATAAGTGCATACGTGTGTAATTTTAATTTTTCTAGTTCTTCTGAACTGTTTATCTTTCAACCCTAAAATTCTCTTGACCTTTCATAAATGTTTTGAAGGAAAAAGATAAGCAGTTTGCATTTACATAAACAGGACTTCAAAAATTATATACACACCTATTAGTTAAGACTTACACTTTCCTAGGGGAAAAAAATCATAATATTCTTTATTTTCAGGTGAACCTGGCCCCAAGAGGCTAAATAAATTGCACAAGGTCACTGAGGGAGGTAGTGGCAGAGTCAGAAGTGGGGTTACTGCTCCAGCACTCCCAGCTCTCATGGTGAACTTAAATCGTACCTGTTATTCAAGAATTTGCATGGCTAACACGCCAGTTACACCTAAAACAGCTTTTTTTCTCGTGCCATTGACTCCTCTGAGACACGAGAGCAGTAGAACGTTGTTAGAGGGGCACCATGCAGTGAATAAATTAGTGAAAGCTGCAGCCAGAGATAAAACTGAGATTCGTAAGAAGTAAATCCAGTCAGTACAAAGGGAAACCAAAGTGGAGGAATGTAGGTGTTTCAAAAGGAGGAGAAGAGGTGAAGAGATGAAGCGGAGTACGAGACAGGGTATGGACGGCATCAGAGGTTGAAGAGAGAGCTGGATGGGCAGGACTGGTGCCAAATAAGTCCCTGTGGTGTCAGACCCCTCAGAGATGGCGGTGAGGTGCGTCTTCATGAGTACAGCAAAATAACGAAGCCATGTGCTTGCTTAATGTGTCATCAGCCAGCTAAAGGCAAAACCCAACTGCGAACACGCAGAGGCAAGTTAGGACAGGATTTATCTCACCAAAGTTTAATGATCTGGAAATTGCAGAAGCTCTTTCTTCCTATTTCTCCTCAGTCACTGCAGGGGGAGCGGACATGTCCAGCCACATTTATACGCCTTGGTTTTAGATGACTAAAGCTAGGGAAGACAAACCCTTAGGCTCTCTCCACTAGATTTAAACACAACTTTTAAATCAAGTTTCCCCAAGGAAGAATATCCAGCCTGAGGAGCTGGCAGTAGTTGTGCTCGTCGGTGATGGAGTCACTGGAGAAGCACAGAGATAAAGGTCTGAAAGAACCCTCAGAAGCTCATTCAGAAAATTCAACTTCAGTTTTCTTTGCAGCACATTATACTGTGGAATATATCAGATTGCTGATCCACTTTGTAACCCATTTTTACGAGGAAAATAAAAGCCTTCTCTGATTTAGACTAATTAAACCCAAAGCCTTTCCTCTTTTTTTAAAAAAAACTTCTCTTTACTAAATGTCTTTATAATTCTATTACTCCTTTTTCTGGACCTTTTTTTTCCCTATATCTTTCTTAAAGTTTGGTGCTTGAAGCTGGAGGTGTTATTCAAGCTGGGGCTTCACCTGGAAACCAGACTAATAGTCCATTAGTGTGCTTCCTGTTTCTTGGATGGTAATGCCAAGTCCCATGAAAAACCACGTATGTCGAATCAGTGAATTTATGTTGAGTGCTGCCCAGCTTCATCACGAGTGCTTAGAACTCCGAATCAGGCTCCTGAAATCATGGCGCTGGCTAAGAACCCGTGACTTTCTAACAACTCTGCACTCCAAAAAAATTGCGTCTGATTTTAGAGGTTTTAGAGAAACCTGTGCCCATAATCACAAGAGCTAAGATTATATTCACTGGAATGAACTGTTCTTGCTAACACAGCATCAGCAGAAGTGTGAGCAAGGTCATAAAAATCATCAGCAGAGTATCCAGTTTATTTCCTTGCTTCTCTTTTAAAAGCCTTCTCCGCTGATTCAGTCATAAGGGCCTGTGCTGGGCAGAAGAGTTTCTTTCATGGAACAATAGTGTTTAATTCTCAAGGGCTTTACAAGTCTGAAGCCACCTCGTAATGTCACATAAAGTATCTCACTGGTAATAAATGCAGATGTTAGAACAAAATACAGCATTATCCCAATGGCTCTTGTTGCAGCAGGGCCCAGCATGATCTCCTGCATAAAGAACATCATATTTCTGAAAAGTAATCTTCACACTGCATCTCAATTAGTTTGAAAAGCGACATGTTGTTAATGCATTTTTATTTACAGGGCCATCAGCATTGTGGGCTTATGGAAATAACACAAGTGAGCTTTTCTGATGATCGTGTCCCAAGCCATTCCAACAGTAATGCGCTCTCTTTGGGGCTTTTCCGCTTACTTTATTCCCTCTCTGGTAGAAGCAGCTGATCTGGAAAGCCACATGAATATACTCCTAGTACACATAATCCCTTTAGTTCCCTACATGACTGTAATTGAACACATTAGCAGACTTTGTTTGTATTTAAATATTTTCATAGAAGGGAAAGTCATTCCAAGCTGATCACTTCATGAGGCCAAAAATTTCATTAGGAGCCATTTAAACAATTATAATAAATAAGAAAATCATTATTTGGTAGTACAGTTGTGCCATAAACACTATGATTTATCTTCAAGGAACTCTTGGTCCCTAAAGAAATTTGTCTTTGTTTATGATAATAGCCACAACAAACTTACTTGAGTAAGAAAAAAAACACATATGGCTTTGTAATCCACAGTTAGGATGTTCTATTTGAAATTTAATTCAGAAGGATAGAAAGGTTTCTTAGGACTGAAAAGATTATTAGGTACTGTAATATCTAATAAGATTATAAGATGGAGGTGGTGGCTCACTATAATAGAAACGCGCTAAGACATAGGAATATACTAAGACATAGGACCAGCAGGACTTTCTGGGTTATCAAATCCAGTCCCCAGTTACTGCGCGCAACTGGATCACATAATCCATTTAATACATTTTGTGAGCTTCACGTTAAAACCAGGCATGGTTTTGTCCCTATAATTTTTACACCCTCACTGTGCAGGTGGATAAAGAACACCTAATGGATAGTCTAAATTATTCATGGCCAATTTATACCCACTTGCTCATATGCCAAGATTGCCTACCTTTAGTATTTCCCCTATCTGATGTATTTACAAAGAGTAATCAAACCACATCTCGGTCTTCAGCTGCTAGGCTAAACAAGCTGTGTACGCACACTTTCCTTTCATGAAAGGTTCCAGTCTCCCCATCTTAGCAGCCCTTTTCTGTACCTGTTTCATTAAGAATCCATCTTTCTTTAACATGATTGATCAGAATCATGCGTTTTATTCCAAACAAAATCTTATTGGGGTCTTAACAAGGATGTTCATGCTTCCGTTGCTCTTCTGGAAATGTCTCTCCTATTGCATTTTAGAGTTTCAGTTGCCTTTTCCATGCCCATACCACACTGGGCCAAATGGTTAGAAATCTTTCTGTGTCATTGCTGGTTTCCTGCAGAATTTCTTCTGCTGCTAGCTCTCTTACTACTTCTGTGGCCTCGCGCTTCGAGGACATTCAGTTGTTGCTGTGGGATGTTCTGAACTTTCTCTACACCGATGATACCTCCTAACTTTGTGACTTCGATACATTTTAATGATCAGACACCTCTGTTTTCCAAATGGGTCATTATTGAAAATAATAATAATCGGTCTTAAGACTTACTTTTTAGGAGCTCTGAATAATTCCCTTTCAACACAGCTCAGCTTCTTTTCTTCTAACACTGTGTATGCCTTGCAGTTCTTCTATAAATCTCAGACTTCTCCAGGTAGGAGATATAATTTTATACATGGCTCCTCATCAGCTACTTTATTGAAGTCCAGACAGTCAGATTTCCCTTCTTTGTCTAGCTAATTAATTACTGTATCAAAGAAAGCTATTGAATTAGTCTGGTATTATCTAGCCTTAGTAAATGCCAATTCCATTTTATTCTGTTTTCCAGTGGCTGTCATGACTTCTATAATTCTTTCCTCCCACATTCTTTCCTAAAGCCTGACATAAAACGTTGATATACACAAAGCAAAATACATTGTGCCTTTTGAGTGAAATCCCTGTTTTATTTGTCTCTGGTATAGATTAGTTATTTACATAAATATGTATTTTTGACTAACAGGTAGGGTTGAGCAGCAGTTATAAACATGTTGGATGCCTCACTATATTCACTAGCAGAAACATATATGCATCCTTTTTTATTCTAAACATTGCTAGCACCACTTTTTAAAAGGATTGGAATATAAATTCAGCAGGCTGCTCCAACTGAGACATGGCCCCACATGGAACAGGGTCTGTTCCCAAACAGGTTTGTAGTCCAAGTCAAACATGATATATGTTCCAGAAAATCAGAGGACAGCATGTACAGTGACTTGTAAGGTGATCACAGGCATCAGGCATGGAAGAAATACAGGTTTTGAAGACACAGATAAGAGTTGGGGAGGATTTGGCTGAGAGGTACTGGATGATTGTTCCAGATAGAGATAAATTACACATGGTATTGTCTTCTTTGGGCTTAATTTTTAATTATGTTGTGGGCAGTACACAAATTGAAAGAAGAGCTAGTAAGAAACTAAATCAAGACTTGAATTTCAAGTCCACCGCTGACCCACAGACTTTGAGTGTCCTTGGGCAAAATGCTTTCTCCTTTTTTTTTTCCTCTCACTGCCTCATCTGTAAAACAGAGATAACACCACTTTTTTCCCAACCTGACAATTTACATAATAAAAGCCTTTCCATGCATGACAGTCTCTTATATATTTGTACAGCATCTAGCATAATGAGGACCTGGATCTTGGGACTACAATACAAACAATACGCAACAATTAAGATTATACATCTATCCAAAATACACCTAATGCACCTAATACTGCGGTACCTGGCGCCTCAGGAGAGACATGACTTCTGCAGTCCCTCCTTTTGTTCTGCTCTCTCACCTCAGGAAGGCTTTGGCAGAGAGGTGGGTTTTAGGAAAGTTAGGAGTCCTGTGGCTATCCTTTTATGGTCTCCTGCAGGTGGAAGGAGTGATGGACCGGGAAGTCCTAAGGGACCTGCAAGGAGCTGGGCAGCATCACGCAGAGACTGCATTTCTGCAGCAGCTCTCCCGTGGCCCTATTCTCTCCTGCTTTATCAGGGAAGGTCTGCCTTGAAGGCAGGTTGTTCCTCTTTGAAAAGGGAAAAAAAAAAAGCCTTAGCCTGCAGTGTTGTGTCCACATTGTCACTGGGGAGGACTGCGTACCCGCTGCAGGCCAGCCCACGCACAGAGCTGTCCTTTTCCTCTCGGTAAGCAAATCCTACACTCTTGGAGAGGTCTCAGTGCATCCTGGGGTGCAATAGGAAATGTTGGACCTGATCACCCTGTTCCACACTCATGGGGTGGGGGTATAGTAATAAGCGTCCCCTCACCAGCAACTTGGAGCCTTCATTAGTATGCTGCACGTTTTCCTAGGAAATGTTATCTCGAGAGTTTATGCTCAGCTTGGTAAAAGATGGCTTCCCACGCCAGAGTTTTTGGGAATTGGGAAGCTCTGTCTTCGTAACCTGTGTGGCCAGAAGATAATGCCAAAATATTGCTCTCGTTGGAGATCAAGCTGGCTGTGCGCTGCAATTTCTCTGCATGCCGAGAGAAAATAAAATGGAGCGTGCTTGGCTGGCCTGAGCTGGTGAGTCCAGGCCTTGAGGCCGGGTTGGCTCTGCAGCTACTTGGCATGAAGAGGAGTAAAAGCATGCATAAATTAGGAGCTCTTGAGGCCAATTTCCTTGTTTTGTCCCAGAGTAACCGACTGAGGGCACTTAATGCTTGCAGCAGTAGACCAGCCCCTCCCCATAGGCAGGTGACATTTTTTAGTGCTTCCCTTCTGCTGGCAGATACAGTATTATATTAATTTAATTGTTCAACACTGCCCTGGCTAAAAAGCACAGACATTTAAAAAGAAAAAAAATTCATTCCCCCCCCCCTTTTCTCTTCACAAGTTTTTTACAAACAAAAAAGCGCAAGATAAGTGATGGTAACTGGATTATTAATAATACATAGTTAGTAACCAATTAATTTGGTTTCATGTACTATGCAAGGAAGATTGCACTGTGCTGTGGCTATTGTTTTATGGGAACTGAGACTAGATATCAGGAGTCTGTTACAAATGTTAGGCACAAAATTAAACACCCACACATACTGAAAGGACCATCAACACGACAGGAAGAGTTACTTATTTTGCAAGCAGAAAAATGACAAAGCAGAGGCGTGACAAATGCTCTAGATAAATCCAGAGCTCCAATTTAATGCATGGGATAACGACCTTTTTTCCCCAAGTAAAGACTCCCAACTCTTGCAGCGTTTCTTACTTCTCCATAATTTAGCTGTGCACATATTTGGCATTTGGAGTGTGACAGATTTACACATTTGCTACCAAATGAGCTGCAAGAGCTAATCAGCTCGCGCAGAATTGCACATATTAATGAAGAAGGCTCTTCTGCATGCCTGCGATGTAGACACCCACTTAACTGGGGCACCAGAGACTAATTTGAAAAGATTTTGTTCACGTAGAAGCTTTTTTCCTATGATGAATGCTTGCAGGGAATCATGTGTTGTAGAGAGGGAGGGAGCAGCATCTGCAAAATCTGACTAAATGGTTCTCATTACTGAGTGATGGAAGAGCAATAGGAAAGATAATTTATTAGTGGCTCAAAGCTAATGAGAATAATTAGCACTATGATGCTTTCTAAGCAAACACAGGATAACTGTTCCTTAAGGAGCACCATTCCCCTGCAAGAGTGGCAAGTAGGGCAAGGGCAAGAGGACAGAGGAATTCCAGGGGCAGGAATCTTACAAACCAAGGACCAGATCTGGCAGCTGGGTGGAAACACCTGGACATCCTCCTGCCTTTAATTACGGGCCAGCATTGGAGCTGCGATTCCCTAAATTTTGGGCTAACAGACCATCTTTTTTCTGACCTCAAAACCAGCTACACTGGGCTGATGAATACACAGAGTTTACAGTTCAGCTTAACTCGGAAACCACAGTCTGGAAATAGTTGCCTTAGATACTGACATTTTTTGCAACATTACATCAGACAGTGCCTGCCAAAACCTCGGCAAAAGCTGAGCCAGTCGAGGGTGCTTCGCAGGGAGTATTTCAGCGGCACTGGTCAGTCAGATGTTCCAAGAGTCCTGGTTGCCAGCAGATAAAATGGCATTTGGAGTCATTTCCTTTGTAGAAACACCCAGGTACCCTCCTTCCTTAATCCGTAAATAAAAGCAGGATACACAGAGAAAGCATAGCATCTTCTCACGACCAGCCAAAGAAAATACCTGGTTTCTAGTCAGTTCCAGCACAGAGCAGTTATGTACCCAACTGGATTAGCCAAAGGGCTGCACACCCTTCCACGCTCCGTTCCAGCGGAGCCATGGATCGCTCAGGGATGCTGGGCTGCCAAAGGCAAAGGAAATGCCAGCGTTTGGCCCTGTCACTCAACACCTGCTGATAAAAGCTAATTTCCACCCCCCCCGTCAGTTTTCAGGATTTACTCCTGCAAGCCCGGTGTACCATTACAGACCCAATAAAGTAAGCCCATTAAATTAAAATGAGGTGCACGTGGACAACAGTCCCCACTCCCTTGAGTGTCATTTTGAGCAAATAACTTGTTTCATAGTTTGTAACATGTGGTTGGCAGGGGTTTAGTATTATTCTAGGAAATCCATATAGGCAACATTTCTTTCTCATAATACAGCACTATCAAGAATATGGAGAGTGATTTTGCTTTTTATTTTTTAAAAGGAAAACAGACTAAGAAGACATCTGTAGGCTAAGTTGCCAGGTCTTGACTTTTCTTTTGAAAAGCATTTAGCCTCCAAAATCAAAATCACCCATGAAGCAATTCCATCTGAAATGAGACTCTGTCTGAAGCGTTATCTTAGAGTTTACTCATGATGGGAGTTGCATCTGCTTTTTTACTCCCAAATTTACTCCCATAGAATCATAGAATGGTTTGGATTGGAAGGGACCTTAAAGATCATCTAATTCCAACCCCCTGCTGGGACACCTTCCACTAGACCAGGTTGCTCAAAGCCCCATCCAACCTGGCCTTGAACACTTCCAGGGATGGGGCTTCCACAACTTCTCTGAGCAACCTGTCCCAGTGCCTCACCACCCTCAGAGTGAAGAATTTCTTCCTTGTATCTAATCTAAATCTACCCTCTTTCAGTTTAAAGCCATTACCCCTTGTCCTGTCTCTACATGCCGTTGTAAAAAGTCCCTCTCCAGCTTTCTCGTAGGCCCCCTTCAGGTACTGGAAGGCTGCTATAAGGTCTCCCCGGAGCCTTCTCTTCTCCAGGCTGAACAACCCCAACTCTCTCAGCCTGTCCTCGTAGGAGAGGTGCTCCAGCCCTCTGATCATCTTTGTGGCCCTCTTCTGGACCCGCTCCAACAGCTCCATGTCCTTCTTGTGCTGTGGGCTCCAGAGCTGGATGCAGTACTCCAGGTGGGGTCTCACCAGAGCGGAGTAGAGGGGCAGAATCACCTCCCTCGACCTGCTGGCCACGCTTCTTTTGATGCAGCCCAGGATACGGTTGGCTTTCTGGGCTGCAAGCGCACACTGCTGGCTCATGTCCAGCTTTTCTTCCACCAGTACCCCCAAGTCCTTCTCCGCAGGGCTGCTCTCAATCCCCTCATCTCCCAGCCTGTATTGATATCAGGGGTTGCCCCGACCCAGGTGCAGGATCTTGCACTTGGCCTTGTTGAACCTCATGAGGTTTGCACAGGCCCACCTCTCCAGCCTGTCCAGGTTCCTCAGGCGTGTCAACTGCCCCACTCAGCTTGGTGTCATCTGCAAACTTGCTGAGGGTACACTCAATCCCACTGTCCATGTCGCCAACAGATATTACACAGTGCTGGCCCCAATGCCGACCCCTGAGGAACGCCACTCGTTACTGGTCTCCACTTGGACATCGAGCTGTTGACCACAACTCTTTGAGTGTGACCATCCAGCCAATTCCTTATCCACTGTGTGGTCCACCCGTCAAATGCTGTAAGAACATAAACCTTACCCCTCTAGTCTTTTTTCACCATTAATATCAATCCATCTTTGTGGATGACTATTGAGAGAATTTTAAGTCAGCAAGATTTGGGGACCTGATTTGGTCTGGGTGAGAGCTTAGAAAAATTCCCAAGGCTGTTTCACCCAACTGCAACAAGTTAGGAGGAGCTTGGGGGTCAGTGGGGCTATCACATCCAGAATGCAATTTTACAGGGTGAGGAAAGAGAAAATGGAGATTTGCTAGGATGCTTTTCTTGATTCAGACGGGAAAGCAAGTCTCTTCCAGTCTCTCCTGTAGGAGTTGCTCTGGTTTGAGCAAATAAGGATGTAGTTATTGGGTCAGAGATAGATGGATAACTCCTTTACAACAGAAGCCAAATTATCCTCTTGGGTTGCAGGGGATTGGGATGTAAGTTTATGCTCATTTTGGGACTCCAACCTGGGTCTCTCATATCCCAGAGTATTCACTCTCCTGGGATCTTGACCAGGCTCTCTTTTCCCTCCTTTTGGTGGATGAAACAAATCCAACATCTCAGGCTCCTTCATTAGATGGGAAAACCATTTCCTATCCAGCTGCTACTGGTCTGCACAAAACACTTGGTCCTGCTCCCCTTCGTCTCTTGGTCCAACTGCACAACAGGACTAACACAGACCTGCGGCTATTTATATCTTGTTTAAGCCAACCCTGAGGAACAAAGTGATACACAAACCTTGCTCAGCCTCTCCACTGTGTACACGTTTTAACCTTCCTCAACAAGATTTAATCTTTTTAGGGCTCACTGTGTAGCGAACGTCCAAGACCTTTGAATCACACCTTAAAAGGGCTGAAAGACCAAACCCATAATTGCAAGAGCAGAATTTCTGATTCACTGCAAACCATTTGTTATCAGCAGTTAAGTTTCTTGCTGATAAATGATTCATGATTTGAAAGCCGAGATTACTCACTTTTAACCATGGCAGAAATTCTATGTAGTTATGAACGCCTGGGCTATGCATCTACTACGACAGGCTGGGAAGTCTGAATGTGTGAAATGACCAACCGTTTAATTACACAAAATAAGAGCTCTTACACATAAGATACTTTTCATTCACAGTTTGTAGAAAAAAATAAAGTATTTCAATTTCAACTTGACTGATACAAATATAAACATAAACTGCCTTCACTAGCAAATATAAACACCAACTTTTGCTTTACTGGAGGCAACAGAATTACAATAGTGTAACTGGGATCCAGACCTGGTCTAATTAAAAAGGCTTGGAAGCAAAGCTCCGAGCTCATGGTACACTCTAGTTCACAGTAACTAAGGCTTTTGTCAGCCATTTGATGTAATCGTTTATGGTGTTCAAAACTGTATTTTTCAAAAACCATTCAGACTATAAACCAGATGAGTCATGACCCTGTAACAGAAGGTAAATTATTCTCAAATATTTTATATTTGTGCATTAACACATGATTAGCCAAGAAAAAATGAATGCCCAAGTCCAAGAAGTAACTGACAAAAGACTGAAGGGAAAAACGAGAATCCTTAATTTTAGTTTTATTATGGTGTAACCAGCTGTAAGGAATTACTGGTCTGAAGCACAGTGTGCAATTATCCTATCCTAAACATTTACTAAAGCCTATAATTCAGAATGATCCTGACTGTGATGTCACCATTGGCGAGCTATGATTTTTTTTTTTTTTTTTTTTTTTTTAAGAAGTCTACATTTCTCACCAATTAGCACAAACATAGGCACAGCCTATGCACAGAAATGCTCAAGCATTCTTTAATGCCAGCTGCTTTGACTCTGAGATCAAAAAAAATGCAGTAAGTTCTGGACTGATCATACGTGATAGCTTGCTGGTAAGCAAAAGAATTCCTGTTTGAAATCAAATGGCATCAATATGTATTGTTTCCTGAATGCAGGGCAGAATGCTTGCTACTAATGCGAGGATAGCTTGAAAGAAAGAATTAGCATGATCTTATGCAAAAGTACTAAACACAGCATGAAGTAACTATGCTAACAGAAAAGAAAAAAAAAAACAGTAAGAGACTTAATAAATTAAGATACTTTCATATTAAGATACTATGGCAGCTAATTTTTTCAGTGAAGAGACTCATCAGGTGCCTAATAAGAGAAGATACTTGGCACAGCTCCATCACTGTGCAAATTGATGTCATGGTTAACAAGCTGGCTACCATACAAGGCCAATCAGGCTACCAGTATTTCAGATTACTCACTAATGGCTTCAGCAGCTTAATGAGTGCCAAACATACAGTGCCATTAATTGGGTGAGAGAGAGGAGGAAAAAATATCCAGGAAGGAGGTAAGATGCCATTCACCTCCTGAGCAGCACAGCACCGAGTTGTCCATTCGCACGGCCTTCACTGAGGATCCAAACAAGCAAAAGAAAATGAGACGGGCAGACTGAGGAGCAAGAGAAAGATTTCAGACCCAAGGCACAGTTCTTCACTGCAAAAAGCTGTTTCGTCCGCCCATTGAGTACCAAGGCAGATGGAGGCCGACCCTCGCACCACCGAACACCCCGCCGTACTGCCCAGCACACCTGGACACCGGGCTGTCCCCAGCAAAGGGGTGGTGGGCACCCATCCTGCATGCACTGGCTCTTCCTAAACCACCACCAGCTATGGTCATTCACCCAGTGGGGAAGATTAATGATAAAACTACTTGTCTTTTGTAAAATTTATTTTTAGTTCAAAGTGAATCACAACTTCCTGTCCCTCCCTCTCCCTGCCTGTGAAGACATAAGTACCTCCAGATCAAAATCTCTTTTTTTTTTTTTTTTAAAGCATCAAGAGTGTAACACATTTCAACTGCTGCTGATACAGGTTTTACAGTGATAATTTTGTCAGAGAGAGATTGTTTATGTAACTCCTTAAAGAGCAAAAAGGAAAAATCCCACATACAAATGCAGATAAACTTTTGGAATGTAAACACGTAATGTACACAATTACTGCATTATCAAAAGTATTATGCATTTATCAAAACAGTTGAACATAACACTTTCCCACACATATTTGATATGGCCCAATCATAATTTGAAGGGATACTGTATACCCTATAAGGGTACCTGTATACCCCTACAAGATAATCACTCCTGCCATAACTTGCAGATACATTTGACAATAATTATGCCAAAATAGGAGGGTTTAGTTTAATTTTACCCATGCTCTGCTGATTTTTGATACTGGGCTTAATTCACTCAATGCATTCTATAAGGGTATGTAAACAGTTCTGATTTAAAGATCAGAGGATTTAAACGAAATCAACAGATCTGGACTGGTCAATGTTAATGTCTTCATTAACTCAGATACCTTCTTTATCCCTGAGCACCTTAAAATTGTTCCCCCAAATCTCACTGAAGAATATGTAACTATTTCACAAGAATGTAAAACGGCATTTGGATAAATCTGTGTCTTACAAGTCCCATTTTCCTTCGCTGGTTAAAAAAAACCAACCCAAACCAAAAAACGTGTCCCCTCCCCTTTGTTTTTCACATGTACTGCAATACCTTTAAAAAAAAAATTTACCCTATCGAACAACATCACCTACAGACACACTACAGACTACAAAAATATTGCATAGGAGTGTCAGTGGGCATAGTCTCACAACATGAGAGAAAATGCTAAGTTTTCTTTAAAACATTACGGCAACATTCTAATTTATTTTCCTTTTAAAAATCAAGTGGTTTCACTTTATTTCAAAATTGTACAAAATGGCCATGGCTGTTTATAAAAAAAAGTCTCTGTCTTGAGAATATGTGAAGTCTCAGGTGCATTAACAAAAGACCTGGAACCATTCACAGTGCAGCGGAAAGCTTCTTTTGAGGCAGAAACTACAGTTCATCCTTCTTCTTTCCTACTCTTTCATGGTCTCTTTCTCTGAGGGTTCGCATGAAAGTGGTGAATCCAGACTCCTGGTTTTGAAGAAAGAAAAATATGAGTCATATTTTTACAAACAAACCAAAACAATGCGTCAAGAACACTTTTAGTTTTTGTATCCCACGGCAGAATATAAACTAGGGAGCAGTTATTGCTTCTGCATTGCCTCTTCGTGCAGTGCTCTGGTCCAGTGCTGCTCTGCTGCAATGCAAGGGGAAAATATCCATGCAGATTCCACATGCCAAACTTTGAAGAGACGGGACACAAGAAAAAGGCCCTAAAACTCACAGGACAAAGTAAAATCTGTCCCTAGAAGTGCCATTGATGCCTTTTTGTTGAAAATACTCAAAGACATTTTCAAGCCACATTTGTATGCTACATGTGTCATTTTGAAAGCAGTTAGTGGGTCATTCATTGGCTATACACACATTTGCCACTGTTCCTCAGCTCTTGAACAGTTTTGCTCATGATCTTCCTCCTTTTCCACATATTCACGTGATGGGAATTACATTTTTTCAAGTTACTATCAAAATTATTGTCAAACAATTTCAAACCTGGATGCCTAGATGCCAACCTCTGTATTTCAACAACTTATGATTTCTGATGATCTAAGGCTGTTGGATACCATCAGTTTCCTTTTCCGAGGAAAGCTCTGAAGGCAACTCACAGGCATTTCAAAAGGCTCAGATAGGTGGAGGTGTGAACACCTGTGTTTGAACACGCTGTCTACTGGTACACCAACACTATAGTTGTGTGGGCAAGTAACACTGAGCCCACCCAACGTGACCATTTTTACTTCTAAGCAATTGTGAAACACATCAGTCAAAACTGGTGGTAAAGAGGGAAAATACAAAGAGGTAGAGAAAAACAAACAGAAGTCAATGTTTGACTTAAAACAATGCTGGGGAACAACAAAACAAAACAAAGAAAACAAACCAAAACCAAACCCCAAAGCTGGGAAGCTTTTGAGAAGGCTGAAGAACGAAACACTTTTCTAAAACTATTCACTATTCTTCCACTAAAAAAAAAGTGAAGTGACAAGTTTTGGCCATACATCATCTGGAGACATCTGGCAATCAACAGCCCCCGTGAAAGGACGCCAGTTTTCAAAGCTGTGTGTCTGGAAGTCATTTAAAGTACACTTGGGTCAGAGGGTGTCCTGACTCTTCCTCGCTCAAGTTGCTTGGGGTGAAATGCCCTAAAATCTCTACTCTGGAACTGCAATTCCCTTGGAGGTGTGGAGGACCCCTTACAGACTACCGCTGGGGGTCATGCTCTTCCCCATAGCCAGTGCTCCAGTGTAGGGTGGCAAGGAGCTGAGAGCTCTTGCTCTACTGGCCATGGCTCCTGCTGTAGCATGTCATGTTGCTCCCATGGCAGCTGACATCGCCTCTCTTCTTCCCTGGCCACGTGAAATGATGATACACCAGCTGGACCACACTGAACTAAATGCTCATGGACATCTACTGATTTAGTGCCAGAATCAGGGAAGAGAAAACAGGTCCCCTGGCTCCCACTACTCTCTCCTGAGATTTCTTTTGCAAAGTAGTAGGTGGTTGGCCAAGGTGGTTCAAAAGGTGTTGTCATGCTGATGAGAAGTCCTTTAACAGTGCAATCCCTTGTTACTGAAACAGGTTTGTGAACAGACCTGGAAACTCCATGGCAGGCACTGCGCTAAGCACTGCCTCCAGCATTACCGTGATAGGAGATAACAAAACCTAATTTGATGCTGCACAAGCAGAAGACCATAGGTCCCAGGAGAGGTGGAGGGGGAACACAGTTGCCAGTAGCAGAGAGATTGTGATGTTCCTGTTGGGTAATTTAATTCTACCCAAGAAAGGGTTGGCTGCACATAGGGGATTAGTCAGTCCACTTTCCAGCATAGGGATAATCATCTCCCAACTGCTGTGGCCTCAGAGCACTCCTGTCTTGCTAAATTCTTTTTATCAGCCACCACAGATCATTCCTTTCATATATCATTTCTATAAGTATGGGTTAGAAATACAAAAATTGTGGCTGAAATTTTACTTAATTGTTGGCTACTGCACCCGTCTTTACTTTTAAGAAAAAATCCACAATCGGAACTAAACACAGTATCCATAACAACACATGGATCAGCACCATAAAATGGTAATTACTGGGGTCCTAATGCTGGAGAAAACTGGGAGGCAAAGCTCCATTAAGACTTCCCTAAGGATCCTGACTGACAAAGAACCTCAGAATTTGGCTTTTTTCTTCATGCTTCTTCTCTATAATTTGGTGAGCTGTAATAGCAGCAATAACTTTCAGGCAAGGCTCTTTTATCAAAATCACTGGATGACTTGAAGACCCCAAGTTTTTCTTGCAGGCCCTAGCTTCTCCAGGCAATCAATCACTGCTGAGGAGTAACCTCCCTCTAGGAGGCTGGATTGCTCCCTTATTTTCAGGCACTTTACAACCATGGAAGGCATTATGCCATTTCTGCTCCTTGTACTCATAGCATATAATTAGCTGGCCACAACAGGGCAAAAGAATGAAACTTCAGCCTATGAGCTAGATGGCACAATTTGTTTTTCACATCCCAAGCTCCAGGAGTGAATCTGATTCAGGGTAAATGAGATATTTAGTTTCCCCCAGTCTCCAAAGGACAGCTTTGCCCCTGCTATAAAACCAATGGTCTGTCACCATTTGGCAGCCTGGTGGACCCGTAACACATTTGCAGTATATGCGTGATCCAGATCCAGAACTTCTAGGAGTAAGTTCTGTATTTTCTGGCATTTCTGCACCTAGCAGCAGCCCATGCAATAAACCCTTCACTTTCACTCAGTCCAAATTCACTTGCAGACTTCAGCTTAAAGACTAAAATATACAACAGAGTATTACCAAATCTACTTTTTCCTCTTCTCACGTTCCTAAAATAGACCAAGTATGTTCCTAACGCAGAGATGTACAGGGGTGTGGTACACAATGATTCATCCATGTAAGACAGTAACAGAAGCAGTTAAATGTTCTTCCAGCATGGTAAAAATTTACTCTGCAGTTTTCATTTGCAAAGCAGTACAGGCAGAGGAGACCTTCCTCCCTGTATCAGGTGATGATGACTCTTGCTTTCACTTACCCCTCTTTCTCCAGTATATTTTTCCACAAATTTCCCGTAGTTGTAATAATTGAAGGTGGGGTAGCCATCAACCCCCTCCTGCTTACACAGGTCGTGATTCTGTCCTTTGGCACAGTCCACTGCAGCGTAGGCGATCTGAAATGCAAGAGATCAGCATGAGGCAGGAAAAGACAAAGCAAGTATCTACTTCATGGCTATGCTGCTGCAGCTTAGACTTAACACTAGGAGGGACCCAAATCTTCTGCCAAAAACGCAACGGCTTTTGTAATGGCTCAGCTGTGGAGGAAGATCAGAGAGTGGTCATCAGGTCAAGGCACATGAATGGAAGAGCAGAAGCCTGCTCCCTCCCAGTGAAACACTGCGCTGCTCGCGCAGCACCTGGCCTATGCAGCTGCAAGGCTTGTTCAACTCACAGAGCAGAAAATCACCTTCCTAGCCTCCCCGCTGAGCACTGCGTTAGACTCCAAATGGGAAATCCTGAGGCTGTGTTAGTAAAACCAAATCCAAGCATGGCGGTCACAGCTCTGTCACGCTGCAGTATTTTTCCTGCACTTTGGTTTTAAGTGCTGAACAGTGACAGGGTGACTTTGATAACGGTAACAACCCACCTAAGCCAGCCTCCTTCCTGTGGCACGGCTAATGCTCGGAAAAGTTACCTCTTCCGTTCTTGGACAAACATGGCTGGTCACTTATGCAGACTATTAATAGATTAATGATTTCTGCCCCAAATAGCTTTTGTAAACTCCATTCAGTTCTCCCAAGGTCAAACGGGGATGGGTGAGAGGCCAGAGCACTGTCTACCAAGTAATGCACATAGAGAAGAAGGTTGCTTGCTTGCAGTCTCAGCCTGGGTTTACGTTTCCTTTCCTGTCTTTTTTCAGTCTATCCTTTAAGGTAGGGACTGTATGTTATGTGCAGCCATTAGCAAAGTGGGCTTTAATTCCTTTTGAAACCTCTAGATGCTACTGTCACACAAACAAACCCCGAGTAGGAAACAGCCCGCCGTGCTCTCAGCCTGTTGGCAGCAGAGCAACACCCTCCATCCCTGCCTGCTTCAGCACAGGCAGAGCGAGGAAGCGCAACCTCGCAGCCCTAGAGCATCAGCTCTAGGCTAACCCTAGTTTAGAGCATTTGACATTTGAAACCGGAATCTGTGAAGTATTGAGGAGGGGCTGCACTTCACATTTCTGATGTTGAAACAAAATGCAGTTCATAGGCTTCTACTTAAAGCAGCCGAGCCCTCCGCTGTGATTTCACACTGACTGTTCCTGCGAGCGGCAGTTCTGGCTCTGAACGTACACTGCTGCTTACGCAGGCTTGCCTTTGCAGCCCCGTTACATGCTCTGCTGAAGAGCAAGCAGGTTTAAGTACAAGCTATGTAAAAAGCCAAACAAATTAAGAGGAACGATTTTTGCAATTGCGGGTTACAATGTATCAAGTGCTAATTTCATAGCAGACACATCTTAACTTGAAATTTCCGTTCCATGAGCCTCCTTCAAACAATCTGATCAAAATACCTTTTGCTTGCATGACTTTAGGGTTGCAGTTGAACAGTTCTTCCATAATTAAAAGATCACTTAATATTCCACAATGCCCTCCAGTTTCATGGTGACACTGTCAAAACGAGAAAACCTGATCTCATTATCCTAGCAGTAATTAAAGAGATTGGCAAAGCCAACTTCAGTTAATTTGCTTGTTTTGTTTTGGCTTTGAAAGCCTGACAAGACAATACTCAGTAAGATCTCGCTTGGGTCTACCTTCAGATGGAAAGCACTATATAAAGTGAGCAGTGTTCTTACCTTAAATATTTAGTTTCTGTTTTCCCATTTTAAACATTAATAAGGCTATTACAGAAACAGGACTCTTGAGAGCTGTTAAAAACACATATTATCACACTTTTTTTTTTTTTCCTTTTTGTAAACAGAAAGACTCCTACTCATTCAGGGCCAGTTAAAATGAAAGGTTAGGAATAATATACTGCAAAAGAGTTTCATCGAAGTATTTATGCCTTCCTGACCTTAGCAGCCAGCCAAAATTTAGAGCCTTGTTGGCTACTTCTGTGTAAAGGAAAGCTTACAATGGAGATAAACATTTATTTCATGTCACAGTATTAATGTAGAAAGAATACCAGAAGTCCTGGTTCCCTGAAAACAGGAAGAATAAATAAAACTGTTTTTTTCTCACTGCTCTAAATATCACACAGGGAGAGGTTACAGCCAGAAAAAGGGGAAGGTATATGTGCACTCATCCAGATCTTAGTATCTGGTCTGAGGCATGAAACTGTTGTGACTGATGACCCATCTGTCCTTAGATAGTGTCTTGGAGATTAAGAAAATTAGTTTTTAGTACATTGGAAGGAAGAGAAGCCCTCTTTATCTGTACCTCTCTGAAAACATCTAGACTGGCTGTGGTTGGAGAAAGAGCCCAATTTCATTTACAAAAGGCTTTTGTGAGAATAGCCCCCAGTGAGGAGAGGGTGCAGTGAAGGAATGCAATGCTATAAGCCACTGTTAACCTTGTTCAGCACATCTTTACTTGTTGCCTCAAAACAGATGACTGACGGACTGTAAGGAGGTGGCTTCTGAAAGAGATGCTTAGTAGCCTGCTTGAGATACAGCTCTCCTCTACAGCACATGGAAATCTAAGCTGGTCCATCTGTGCATTTGTTGTGCACTGAAATAAGGCACAAAGATCTCAGTCTAAGTCTGGCCGCAAGTCACATTAGCCTAATGCTATGCCTAATCTAACAGGTCTAATGGCAAGTGACACATACATCTGGAGTAGCATTTGGAGGACATGTCCATGGTCTGTCATTCTCTGAAATGCTCCTGATGCAAGCTCCTACACAGCCCCACGGACTCACCGCTGCTCCTGCAAATGTCATTTTTTGCCCATCTCTTCAGAACATACATTCCCGTTTGGTTATTTTTACAGCCAGTGAGAGAAGAGAAACGGCAATTTTCAAAAGCCTTGTAACTCATACAGACCTGAGCAAAATTTCAGAGACACATCTAATTCCCAAGACTGTATCTGAGGCTGCATTTCAAATGCCTGCTGCCAACAGTAGCTGAGTAAGAGTACTTAGGAGAGCTTGAGTGATTACTTTAGAGTGGAAATGTTAAGGCAGCCTAAATATAGAGGTTGCTACCATCTCTATGCACTCATTACCATAGCATCACAGTCCTAATTGTCTTGCCTGTCTCACAGCGGAACATCAAATATAGTGCACTGCAAGAAGAGAAAATTAATGCTGAAAAACACTTGTAGCAAAACGCACTTCTGGACTGAGGACCAATTCCAATCTCAATTCTATCAACTTCAGACAGCTGAACTCTGAGACATACCAGAATTTCGGCAAACAGCACCGATGCCCTTTGCTTTGTTCTGTTTGTATTTTCATGGACCATGAATATTAAACACCATTTCTGGTAGAGGAGTCTCCTACAGCAGTTTTCAGTTAGCGTGAACTACTTCATGACTATACTGAAAGGCTGCACATAAAAAGATGCAGCCCACAAAAAGAAAGGCTTTGCTTGAGTCCTGCCTGAAGTGAGCAGTGACACACTGCAGGGAGGTTTTCCTCTCATTCTCAATCTTAGCAACAATCGGTTTTTCTGCATCGCTAAAGAAGGAAACTGAGTCAGGAAAAATAACAACCAAAAAAACCTCTACCAAAATGTGGCTGAAGACTTCTGGAGAATATTACTCTCAGAAATTATCTTCATATTCAACTGCTAGCAACAAGTTACATGGAAGTTCACCGGAAAGCATAGGTTAGCAAGACCTGTATGCTTTGCCTTGTAAAAACACTAACTTTATTCAACCAGAAATTTCAGACAGATTAAACATAAGACATCCCTGATATGTCCAAGACACTTGGCATCACCTCTCATGAATTCCCTCTCATCAAGAGGGAAAAAACCCTCTAAAAATCTGTGAGAGCAAGCAACTCTCCTAATGCTGGTGTAAGACTTGTGTGTGTGTGTTGTGTGTGTGTGTATCTGTCCATCATGGAAAAACCCAGTGTAACAGCTTTCAAAAGACAAGATTGATTTTATGGAGATTTTGATTGTTAGGGCTAAAATTTAATTTATTGAGCTTTCCTAACTTTCCTCTAACCAGAGGGAAAAATCCACTGAAAAAACACTTCAGAAGAAAAAACCCCAAATTGCTCTATCTGCAACATGCACAAAACTCCACGGGGTTATGGATTCTCCATAATCCAAAGCTGCGCTGCCTTAGATATTGACAGTACATCATTATATACAAGTTCTCTCTCCAGAGGCAATGCCGTTCAGGTTTATCACCATCCTGTTCAGTAGCTGTAGCAGGAATAGAATAGTTATCAAATGAAAAGATAGTCAATCAGAGACTGCGGACCCCAGAGGAAGTTCCTTGGAGTACATGCAGCTTTCTTAATGTTACGGGTAGTTCCTCACAACTGGTATGCAGCTTATAATAATTAATAATACAAGGTTAGTATGCATAATAATGCACAATAATTATGCGTAATAATAAAAATTAAAAAATAATACCAGATTAGTATCCATTTCTCCTTTCTTCTGTAGTCAGTATAGTTTAACACGACTCTAGCAACATCTGGGACTGCAAAATATCTTTATCTGAAAAGGGAAGTCCTACAGCAACGTTTCATGGTTTTACCAAAGAAGTGGGAGCTTAACTACAGAGTTGCAAACACAACTCCGCACGGCATTAGAATGTGAGCAATGTATGACCAGCTCTGAAGAGCTCTTAAAAAAGGAAATAGAGCATGGCTTATTGTTCAGATGAAGTGGTCTGATCACGAACGCCAAGCTGTTGCAAAAATCAGAACTTTTCATTTAGGTGCTTAAATAGAAGTGGAGCTATGCTGAAAATGTGACCATTGATCTCCATGTGCCTCAACTGTAACAGAAGGATGATGCCTTATTTTTTTTACTGCCTAAGTGTTAGAAGGAAAAATGAGTACTTCCAGTATCATCTAATCATACATCAGGAACCACAGTTCCCTTCCAACAGAATTATGAAACAACTTTTTGTTCTAGAGGGATCTTGCAGGTAAGGAACACAATTACATCCAGCAGTTCAAACAGATGTGTAGAAAATTGAAAGTGGGATCCCCTTGACCTTCCAGGTAACTCCTCCTTTCCATTCTTAAACCTCTTTAATTTTAACAGTTTGTCTCCCAGTCACTGTATGATGATATAGTAAAAATACCTTCTGCAATCCTAGTTGCTCTCCTGTTAAAATATGTACTGCCACACACTGGTTTATTGATTCAAGGAAATAAATCTCTGCTGGAGCTAATATTGACTTTTGTTATGAAAATGGAAGTGAATAACTAACTGAATATTGATTTGAGAGAAAGGAATGATATATGATAAGCTTAAAAAAAATTTAAATAAAAGTAAAATTGCAGCATGGAAAAGAATGCTTCCAAGCAACATTTTTAAAGTATAGTCAATTCCAGATGCCAATTACCTGATTATTAGGGAAAAAAGTCTGTTGTTGTCAAATGTCTTAAAAGCACCTATGAATAAGACAGATGCGCGTTTTTCTCTGTGATTACTCCATAGGTTTCTATTTATATTACCTGTTCTGGATCCTAAGGACAGTTACGAGCTCGCCTGCTAAAGCTTGTTGCAATTCAGCTACTGTTCTCAACGTGAAAGGCCTTGCAAATGGAAGATGCGTTATTAGCTGCCCTGATGTGCCGTAGCAGCATTACCATAGCTGCAATTCATCAGCTGTTCTCAAAGCAGGGCTATTCGCAAAGGGAAGATCCCTTAGTAGGCACCATGATGTACAGTGCTAACATCACCATATTTAATGAATCTACTGAAAAAGAAATTCAACACACGCTTTTTAAGCAAACAGGGATCAAATGCTTGGCCAAACTAAAATATTAACTCATTTAGATAACTCTCTACAGTGATTTGGTTGGTATAATGATTTCAAACCGTGTTTTGCAATACACATTGGGGGCTCACCGGTTTCACTGCTGTCTTGCAGCCCCCCACTAGCACCCCAACTCACCCCATTAGCTGCACCCAAAATTTCCAGCAATCTCTGCCACAGCTGTTTCTGTACAAACTCACTAGAACCCAGTTGCAGTGCTCTGATTTAGGTCAGTGCATTTTTACAGGAACAGTCGTCTGTGAAAATGGAGAAGATTGGTCAAACAGCAACCCCTTTGGGGGAGTTCCAGAGACAACGTTACCAAGAGGCCTTGAGGAGTCAAGAGCTGTCCTTCAGCAAATCCAAGCTGGAGCGTCACAAATCAGTTCCTTCAAGCTGAACTTTAGGATCAGCCAAAAGGCAGAATGCAGATTTTTTGAAGATTCAGCCGTTGCCCTTTCAAGAGTCTCTGGAGTAGTTAGTGAACATGCCTTCCTGCTCTTCAATCTGTTCAGCAAAGTGACAATCCTCACATTTGCATTTTCTGACGTACACTGGTCATTGCCAAAACTCGAGCCGTGGAGCACAGGCCAAAGGCTTTCCCCTGGCAGCTGTATGCAAAGACCACAGCGCCCCAAGGCAAGAATGCTCCAGATGGCTTTTTTTTTTCCTTTTTCTTTTGTTTTTTTTTCCCCTTTTTAAATAATTGAAAGCAATACACTAACTGCTTCACTGGACTAGCCTTTCCACTGATTTGGTCTTACTGGCACTGAATTTCTCCAGGTACTTGGAAAGACGTGGAGTCTCTGGTTTATGGGTTACACCCGGGGCCATGTTTTGCAATAGCCACACAGCAGCCCTAGGCAAGCGAGCAGCCTTGGGATTTCTGCTAAAACCACAAGCAAGTGATGTGGCCAACAAGAACTGACATTTGGGGCCAATGTTCCGAGCATTGCGTTTTTAAACTCCAACTCCAGCAGTGCAGATGATG